>JACEGR010002327.1:0-132608 GCA_014170235.1 Listronotus bonariensis | reverse complement strand
TGGTAATGAGTTAATCTAATCTAATATTATATAAAATGCTAATGTACGTTCGTGTGTCCACGATTTTCGCTATCATCCGCAACTCCGATCGACTTCCCGTCGGGGTTACAAATACCCCTTGGTCTCCCATTGTGAGTAAGGGAGTTTGGTCGGGGTGGGTGGAAGTGGGTGGTTGTGGGTGGCAAAAATGTAAAATATGTGTAGTGGCGCCATCTGTTGTCGAGTAGTTGAACTTCATTCAGAACAACGGTTATTTGGGTCTCATATAAACTCCCGAGCGAAGCCGGGAATCATAGCTAGTATATTATATAAAATGCTAATGTACGTTCGTGTGTCCACGATTTTCGCTATCATCCGCAACTCCGATCGACTTCCCGTCGGGGTTACAAATACCCCTTGGTCTCCCATTGTGAGTAAGGGAGTTTGGTCGGGGTGGGTGGAAGTGGGTGGTTGTGGGTGGCAAAAATGTAAAATATGTGTAGTGGCGCCATCTGTTGTCGAGTAGTTGAACTTCATTCAGAACAACGGTTATTTGGGTCTCATATAAACTCCCGAGCGAAGCCGGGAATCATAGCTAGTTAAATATAAAAATGCTGGTTGGAGTATTGAAGATGATTTTACCTGGGACGGGATGGGCTCAAACGGAACTTTTAATGTTTGTGTTCCACTAAGGACATTACTAGGATTCGCTGAAGATTTTCAAAAGATACTTATAAATGTTAAGCATGAACTAATATTGTTAAGAAGTTCTTCCGATAAAAATGCCGTTATTAACACTACCGATGGAGAAAATGTACAAGTTGTTATTGATAAAATTGTTTGGAGGCTACCACATATTACAGTATCCGATGCTGAACGACTAGAACTTTTACAAATTGTTGGAAGTGGAACTGAATTGGATATCGGTTTTAGAAGCTGGGAACTCACAGAACATCCTTCAATACCGATTGGAAAACACCTTACATGGACCATTAAAACTTCTGTGCAGGTGGAAAGACCAAGATGGATAATTTTAGGTTTTCAAACAGATCGAAAGGATAACTACAAGAAAAATTGTAGCTTATTTGATCATTGTGATGTATCAAATGCAAAGCTTTATTTAAATTCTGAATTTTATCCATACGATAATTTAAATTTGGAAATTTCAAGAGGTATAATAGCTACTCTCTATGAAATGTACTCAGAATTTCAAGAAAGCTACTACGAAAAAGAAAACGAACCACTTTTAACTCCTAAAAATTTAAAAACAATGCATCCTTAATTGTAATTGATTGTTCAAGACAAAATGAAATCCTTAATTCTGGCATTATTGATGTAAGGTTAGAGATTGAAACAAAAGAAAACTTTTCTGCAAACACAAATGCTTACTGTTTAATTATTCATGACAAACTTGTTAAATATTCACCATTAACAGGGTCTGTGAGAAGAGTTTAAATACCCGTAATAATACATTATTCTAAGAATTATTTAGCAATATGGCAACAATGTATTTTTTAATTTAAAAATAAATGCTTTACTGTAAACACTGCTTTTTATTTTATAAGACATTATTCTAAGAATTATTTAGAAATATGACAACCATGTATGTATTTTTTATTTTATAATAAATGCTTTACTACAAACACTGCTTTTTATTTAGTTACCACTGTTTTTTACCGTTTATTTGTGCATGAAATTGCTAAAAGTATGTAAATGTACACTGTGGCTTAAATAAATTAATTTAATATATAGAATGTGTTTTAATATTTAATATTTAATTATTATGTCTTAAATTATATGAGATTACGCTCTAGCGTTCTGCGCCTGCGCTTAAGCCTCTCGCTTAAGCCACCGGTATTTGCTAGGTGACGGCAGCCATGTTTTTACCGCATGCGTTTTGTTACGTCTTCCGCTTAAACCGATGGCTTAAGCGTGGAGCGCGGGGTGTCGGGGGCCGTAATTCTTAGAATTTTTGGCTTATCATGTGACAAGTTTGACCTTAAAATTATTTGCCGTTAGCAACTATTCTTTGTTCAAGTTTCATTATTCTAAGTTTAATAATAAGGCCGCTATGGTTAATTTTGCTATGGGGTTACCGTCCTAATCGCTGGTTGGTGTCTCTCATCATATTTTAAACAGCTGTAGCGCCCTTATGACTAAAGATGGCGTCATGCGGTTTTCGCTATTCGATAGGTATGACGTTACACTATATTTAAAAAATTTAAACCGCGCGCTGATGACTCATCATCAAGGTTAAATAACGATTTTAGTCGATAGCGCCCGAACGGTATGACTTGGAATTTTCGCGTTTGCGCACATCAATTTATGACCATAGCGCAAGTATCCTACGCATGGCGGCCATTTTCCTAGTCACGTGATTTTTGACATATGACAGGTGACAGGTGGCATTTGGCAGGTGACAGATGACATTTATGGTTTGACATATAGTAGGGACCACGCCCTAAATAACGCGTTGCGCAAGATTCCTAAATTTCGAATGACGTCAGAGATCTTGAGATAATAAGCTCCGCCGGCGGACGGCGGGTAGTAAACCCCCTATCTCTCCCTACTCTCCACGTTCCTTATATTTTTTTACCTATAATTAACAACAAATATTTTGGATTAAATTTACTGCGTTTATACAATTTAAAACCATGTCCAAAATTACTGTGTTATAATGATTAAAAAAAAACGTTTATTTTAACATTACTGTCCAGTGGAAAACCATAGGTATAAGCATAGAGTAAGGAAATTATAAGAGTTATCATGGAATAGCCGATAAGGACAGGTCATGCGAAAACTCCCAATATAATTTTATTCGTTTCTCGTTGAAATACCGCCAGTTAGTCATTTCAGTAAGCTTACGTGTCTCCCCACAGCTGATGTTACACGAGGCGAGGCTTCGTGTTTTGTTACAGACAATGGTTAGTGTGGCTGAAAAGTCTTTTGAGGATGTTGTGTGGTTATCCTCCTTGATTTCGTCTACTGTGCGACGGAGTTTTTGTTTGTCCACCCTTTTATTTTACCCTTAGAAGTCGGTTTGCTTTTTGTTATATCAAATATAACATAGTTGCGGTCACTAAAGTATTCTTGATCACCGACATGCGATGTTAGCTATAATATCGCTATAATGGTGAGGTCTAGAATAGAGCTGGCCTCCTGCCTTTGAAAAGTCGGCTTGTTTCTTTTATTTGCTACAAGCAAATCGTTGGTAGCAATCCATTCTGTAAGTATTTGTTCCCTTATTGCCAGCTATTGACATGCCCCACAAGGAAGACTTTGCATTGAAGTCGCCGGTTATAATTGTTTGGTCATTTTGGAGCCTCCTTAGTATTTGATGTAGAGTTTCTTCCAGGTCTTCTATGTCATGGTTCCCCGAGGTATAACAGCTAAAGACTGTGAAGTTCTTTATTATGATATAGGTACAACCTAGACCTCTGTCGTGTTTTGTTACAGTGTGGTTTTCTTCTAATACCTTAATTGCAGTATCTAGCTTATCGTCTTGTATCCAGTCCTTTTTATTCCCAATCGCGTTCTTGTTAGATTCGCTACAAGCATTAATGCTTGTCGCAATTGCTAGCGCCATGTCGTGAGCTTGACGACTTCGGTTAGCGTTGATTTGGAGTACTCGCATTTTTATTCGCTTGTTTGTCCGGTTTTGCTTGGTTATGCACTTTAGGTTTCCCGATTAGTGTCCTTCTTGTTTGCAGTGAACACAATGTGCCACGTTTTGGCATTCTGACACTTTAGACACAGACGCTCTGTCGGGACCATTACATTGTAGCTTTAGATGTCCATACCCCCAGCATCGGAAACATTTTAGCTCTCGTTTTCTCTCTAGAAGTCTACATTATGTCCATTCAATTTTTATATTCCCTATATAAATAAGCTTTCTCGCGTTTCTTCCTTTATGATAAGTGTAACGTTTTGTTTGTTACCGTGGGCGTAGGGCTTTAACTTTAAACGACTTTGGTTTTATGGAGACCGCCTGCATCCCTGACTTCCACCTCTATTACTACCTCATCAAGATACTTTATATGTACAGCCGTCTTGTTGATTAACATGGACGTTGTCGATGCCGGTACTTTATTTCTAATTTCTTGCTTTAAGATTTCCGCTTTTTAGATACATTTTTTAAAGTGAGAATCAGTTCTCCATTTTGGGTCCTAATAACATTTCTGACGTTTACTTTGATTTCGGTTCGGTTTAAGGACTGTCTAATCTATAATGGTTTATTTTTGCTAATTAATATTTTGCGAGCTCTGACATATTCTGGCGCATGCACCATTTTAAATACTACCTTCAATGTCATTTATTGTATATCTTTCTTGATTTTGTGGAATAAAAAAACTTATAAAATATATCTTGTATTATAAAAGAAACACTACGTGTGACCAGGCAATGGCTGTAAATTTTAGATACTTTGGTACTTTGGGTGTTACCTTACCTTGTGCTTTGGCTACATTGTTATTTTACAGACTTTAGTATTATTTTAGGCTCTGAGCTGATTTCGTACTACTTTGTAGGTGGTACCTTTAAACGATGCATAGAATTTCTTGCCTTTTTAGTTTTTATCAAAAGCATACCTCTAGTTCTGGTCCCGTTGCAAGTTAAGGTTCTCGAGCAAATGAAATGTCATTACTACCTGTTATGTTTCGCTACAATTTCAAATGCATTTGTGTGAGCTGCCGACAGTGCCTTTTGTTTTGAACTAGATTAAAATGTCTCAGGTCTAAAAATTGTCAAAAAGTCCTAGTTTTTAAGTAAACTATTGTTGCATACCTTATAAATCTGGTTAGTTTTTTTATATCTCGCAAGGGATGGCTTGTTTAACAGGTCGCATATGTTAACGGTAGTGTAAAGTACAATTTCCATCCATTTTCTCATCTCTGAAAATCTATTTATATCGATTGTTAGATTAGGCTTGTTTACATTTCCTTTAGAATCTATTTTTCTACCATCAAATTATTGGTTATGTTATGCTGTCACAAGCCGGCTATTTTGACCTCTCTGCTGTCGCTTGCTTTTTAATCGATATTTCGTTCATTGCTACTGGTCGCCAGATAGCGCCCGGCGGATCACCCACTCCAATTTCTCTGATCGCCAGTAAGGTATTTTCTATCGATTTGGTCGATTTTACGTCACATAATTATTCTAGAAGCCAAAAATAAGGATTATTATTGATTACCAACAACATTATTTGCCGAGTGATTCTATAATTTGTATTTATTCAATATATATTACTTACAACCAGGCCAATTTTCGTTATAAAGCCAAAGTACCACAAAGTTACGATATCGATGTGCCATACCCAGTACTACATTTACATTATCTTGCAGTGATCGTTGCAAATTTTTCAAAATTTGCAGGAGGGCTTGAGAAAGAAGCCGGTTTTCTGTGCAAATTAGGCTCTGGCCCTTTGGATTTAAATCTGCCATTTTACGGGATTTAGGCCAGTGCTTAAAATAGTTTAATGTAACCCTTTTTTTTTTGATTTGGTGTTTGGATTCCTTACCTTTTGGTAAATTTGGGATGCATTAAAACCGATTTATTCGGGATTTGAGTTACAGAAAACAGCTTGAAAATCTAAAGCGTGGCTAAGCTATATGGATTAACCAATCTAAGTTCTTAGATAAACATCCAGAAGGAGTTTTTTTCTTGGTTTTTTCCAGCTTGAACATCTAGAGCGTGGCTTTGCCGGACAATAAGCAGATTTACATTCACAGACAACCCTGACCATCTCATAGGTAAATATTCCCTTATTTTCTTTTTTTTTTTGGTACCACATTATTTCTTTTTTTATTGATAACGTCATCTTAAAATCTAATTAATATTTTTATAATAAATTTTAGTAATTCTTATAAGCTTGTTTAATTTTTTTAATAACTACGCTTAATGCATTATTTTACTTTTCGTTATAGCACAGGTGTAACTCTTGTGGGGGCTACGTACTTGTTTTGTTTTGTTAACTTACTTCTAAGAGGGGTTGCTAGAGGGATCCTTTCCTTATTAATTTTTATTTATTTTTTTTTTTGCCAAGTTTGGGACATTTTACTATAAATATAGTATGATTAACGTAAGATTCGTTTCAGTTGCCACAAAATTTTATTTAGTTTAAAATAGTATTTTATTTAATTACGTACAATTTATGATTATTATTTATTAATTTAGGTATGCTAATTACTATATCGTTTATATTAATTGACTCTGACTAATAGACAATATATTTAGAATTAGTAAAGTCAGTTGTTTTATTTTCTTTTATTCTTAAAACATGAGTAGGTGTTATGTCAAGTAGTGTGCCGAAACAATGTGCATAAGATAGGGAGGACTTTTCCAGCTTAGTCGTTGAAAGCTGGTGGCGCTCTTAAGGACTTCACGACCGTGATGCTGGGTATGAAATCACTAATCTAGACATTGTGAAGGTTCACACTTGTTATATTTTTTTCCTATTCTCTGGTATTTTTTTTTGTTAACTTTTTAAAAATTTGCCGAATAGTCGGCTAAAGTGTTTCAAAACGTCTTTAGTAGGTCGGCGTATGATTTGCCCTTCATCTGAACTAGTACTGCATCGGGCCTTGGCTTCCTTTTTATTCTGTTCATATCAGCATTAGGCGGTAAAATGTTCCCCTTTCTTCCTATACCTGTCACGTCAGTCGGTCAAAACCTCTTTTGGGAGTTTTCATTTGCTTAATACATAGTGATTTCTACCTTTGTCTCCTCAAAAAGATACTCCATTATTCTCAAGACGATGCTTTCTTCTATTTCTGTTAATTCGGGTATGACCAATTTAGTTTTATTATGTACTTGTACAAGATTCTTTAGGGTTTTTAGAGATTGAAAGACGTCCTTGTCATTCACTTCCTGTTTCGCTCTTTCTTCATGGCTTATTATTAAATAGTATATGTCTCTGGTTGTATACCTCATTTGACCTTGTTGTCGGGAAAACCTAATGATTGTACCATAACAGCAACTTCCCCATTTAATCTACTTTGTCTCCTAGTCCTTCTAGTCCTCCGAATTTTTCAGTGGTTGTTCTAACCGCTTTATTATTACGACAAAACCTTTTGTTACACGGGAGTATAATTTCTTGCCCACTTCTCGCACTGTGCATTAAATTAAGTCTTAAAATATTTTCTCTGTGTGTTTTGGTTAGTTTTATCCCACGACTAGGGTTAATCCCTCGGGCGTGGAAGTTCGCGAGCTCATACCATGCTAAGGCTGTATATTCCCTGCTGGTTCGCCTGCTCTGTTGGCCATCGCTCTTGACACCCATTATCACATGTGCCAGGCATCCTATCGGGAAAATGGTGCTTCACCTTAGGATTGGGGTTTTGATAGTAGAGAAGAGTAGTAAGAAAAACTGAGAGACCCCTAGCCCTAGTAAATCTAATAGCGTCGGGGTCGGAAATGAACAAGGGTTGGTTAGGGAGGACCGATAGCAAAAAAAAAAAAAAAAGGAAAGGACCCAAGACTAATTGAAGAAAGGTACAGATCCAGCTAGGGTACCTTGGGAATGCCAACCCCATACTCACAAGGTATTAGCCCCCGAGGGTGCAAATATACTTTTATTTTTTCTAAGATGACCCTTCTTATTTAGAAAGTAACTAATTTATTCTCCTGATGTTTTACCCTAAGAACTTTTGATTAGGTTTTATTAATACGTTAATATGTAATGTAACAAACGTCAATGTTTACCTATGCAGGCAAATAAAAGATGGAAAAAAGCCAAGCAAAATTCAAACTAGTTAGCAGAAAGCTTGCATTTGTTTTCCATGATTATCTTTTATTTACCTGCATACGTGAAAATAATTGTCGCTTTCTACATTAAATAGCAACGTATTTATAAAACCTATTTAAAATGTTCTTGGAGCAAAACATTACCATAACAAGTTTATTCTTAAAGTAGAAATATACTTTACCCTCTACGTTATTAAGTTATTATTATAAATGGGTTTTCACCATATCAGTCAATAAAATACACAAGTTATATTTAGATCGTTTAACGGAAGCTTTCACGTTTTGTTATCGATGGCAGATCATCGCCGAGTAATGATCCCTGAAGATACCTAGTACAATCGATGGCAAAACGTCTGTAACCGATTTCAAATTGAGGCGGTATAAACCTAAGAACCAAGGTTTATCAGATGTTAATGTTAATATTACTTTTTTATTGCCTACTTTTTAGCCAGTATCAGTAATAAATGACAAAAAATGCAATATCTTATAAACACGGATTTAAGAAATATAAAGTGTGATACATTTTTAAAAAGTATTTTTTAAGCATTTTGATACTGAAATAATATACAGGATTTTTTATTTAAAATTTATAAAAGTATATAAATAAGTCAAAAATGGGTCACCTCAGAAAAAAAAATGAAAAGCATATCTGCGATTTGCACAAAAAATTGGCAAAAAAAGTTTAACAGAATTAAAAAGTTTCCAAAAATTAGAAAGTTATAGTGGATTAAAACCGCAAGAAACTAACAATCAAGCTATAGCGAGTAAACGATGCAAGATAACGAATTGCCTTTTTTACCAGTAGGTTTGGCTTGAAATTGAGCCTCAGTTTTTTACATAAACTTGAGTTTCCTATAAAAAGCGTAAAAGCATTCTTAACATTGCTCTTTGTGACAATAAATTTAAAAATGTATTTGAAATTGCCCTATAAAATTGATAAACATTTAATATATCGCACTTAGTACAAACTTAAATTTTCATCATTATGGCAAATTTTTTTAAGGGTTTTTTGTAAATAAACAGAATTGCATACTTAAATGTTGTTTTAAATTTTTAATATACAAATGGTTAATTTTAGCAAAAATAAAGGTACCTTACCTACTTTTGGGAAAAAAATAAATTTTTGGCTAAACCTCGTAAAAGTTACAATCTGATATCAGTTTTTTTAATAAAATGTATATACACTATACTGTGCAACTGTGTATATACGGTTTTTTTCTAATATCAAATGATGATGCCAGCGAAACTAAAGATTTTTCTGCATTGGAGGAAAGGTATAATATTCACGTAAGTTTTTGAGTAAAAATAAGGGTATTTTTTCAATAACAAATCAAAATAAATTAAAAAATAAATATTTTAAATTTTAAAAAATGTATAGTGTATTTGTGACATACAAAGGTAACATTTCATCAAATTTTGTATTTTTTTATTTTTTGTTTTAAAAAGATAAAAATAAAAATCCAAAAACTTGGTTATTTACATTTTTCACATAAATTTTGTAGTTATGTTAAAGAAGTGTAAAAAAATAGTTTTTCCAGAAATCGGAAACAACCATTTTTTTCCTTAAAAACCCCTCCCTTTTCCTTCCCTAACCCAGATCGCCGGTAATAAATTTTTTATTTAATTTTACAGCGTGTCATCGAAAGTTCTTACTAAATGGGAAACTTTTAAATTATTAACTTTACGAAAAGAGTGCATCCTCATAATAAGTCCTACTTGATGAGAAAATACATTTTCACAAAAAATTGTATGTTGTATGAACAGGGTGGATTAAAAAGACTTTTTACAGGATGTGGCCTAACTATGGTACGAAACTATATAAAGTGATTTTTAATTACACATATTAAACATATGTCCGAAGTTGCTTCGTTTCTGAGATACAGGGCCTTAAAGTTTTTAAAAAGTCGGTATTTTATAAAGATCTTAAATACCCTTAAACCGATTTGGTTAAAATTTAGTACTTTTCTTTGATATAATAGAGCGCTTGTAAAGCTCTAAGTAGAATAACTTTATTCGACCAGTGGCGTGTCAGTGGGAACCACAGCCAATACTGTTAAGAGAAAAATATACTTCACGTCAAGTTTTTACATTATTTTTCTATAAGATAAATTTAAATAAAACTTTTTAGTATGGTATATTCTTTTCGTGTCTGACTTCGTATTTAAGATATTTATAAAATACCGACTTTTTAATAAAAAAATTAACGCCCTGTATCTCAGAAACGAAACAACCCCGGACATATAATTACAAAAATATTTTTTTATAAAATGACATAAAAATTACTTTTTCGTACTGTGGTTAGATAATATCCTATATATTAATTTGAAATAGGCCACCCTCTACATCCAACATACAAATATTTTTGTGTAAATGTATTTTCCCATCAAGCAGAAATATTTATTAGAAGGCGTTTTTTCTTTTCGTAAAGTAAATATTAAAAAGTTTCCCATTTGGTATATAAGAAATTTCAAAGACAAGCTGTACTCTTTACCTTTTAAAATGGATTTCATCCTATTATACTTTTTTTTTTGTTTTAAAAATTATCGTTCCTAATTCAGTAATTAAACATTCTAATTTCATTTAACATACCTGCTGCACACCAAATTGAATTCCAAACCCTTTATGTTAACACTTACGTGCTGAGTTTGTGCCGATAATTACACTTAATATATTTGCTTAAACTGCCTTAAAAAGAAATTTATTACTCATTTCTTTGCACTTTAAATTAAAAATTTAAACCGTAAATTTTATTAGAAAAACTTTTACGGCTCTTTTCTTTACGACTACAAATTTTCTTTTAATCAGTATTTTCTGGCGTCAAACCTATGTAATTAAATTTCAATCTAATTTAATATATTAAAATGAACTAACCTGTTTGAATCTAATTAGTTTATTTTAAAAAAAACCCTTCTAACTTTTAAATAGTTTATATTTTTTTATAAAAAGAGGCCTTAATTTAGACAAGTACATTTTTCGCAAGAAATATCAGATATAAATGTCAATCTGAGACTTGGGTGTTAGTTTAAAAAATAAATGAAATAAAAGAGGGTCTTATGGACCAATATTTTAAAGTTTATATCGAGTACTTTATAACCCTAGAGTATAAATTTACTACCTCCTCGTACTACAAAATGGCGGTACTACTAAAATTACCTTACTACCTAATTTGGATGGCCACATTTCCAAAATTATTAAAGTTAGGTATTTATAGGTTCTTTTTCCTAAAGCATTTTAAAAGATTTTTTAATGGTGATATTGGTGATATTATGCAGGATCACACAAAAAGCATATCTTGTTTTAATGACGAACCCTTTATATTATATCAATCATTCAAATAAAAATAAAAATCTTAAAAAAAATACCACATTAGGTATATCTAACCTTATTGGTTTCAGAAATATGGCCACCCGAACTAAACTAAAAAATTAAAACCTTAAAAACTTCTTATTTTAAATAGTGTACCCTGTATTTTTGGCATTCCTTGGCTTTTAATAACTTATACATTTTTTTAACGTCCTATATCTAGATAGTAGTTTTTGCCATATTTTAATTTTTTTTTCCTTTTAATTTTAGTTACAAAAATTTTTTGAAAGAAAAAATAAATTATTGCAAAAAAACTACTGGACTTAGGTATAGAGTAACCTCAAGGAAATACATTTTTATTTTTATAAAGTACTTACATGAAGTTTACTTTTTAAGTAGTTTATAATTTAAAATGATGTATATATTTTTTTAAATAAAGGTTTAATGTAACTATAAGATTGTTTGGGCCCAAACAATTTTGTCTTGTCTTGTCTTGTTTAAGTAACCTTTTTAAATGTAAGCTTAACTGAAAATGCAACACCCTTTTTATTTTTCATGCTTTTAACTATCAAGGTTTCTTTAAAAGTTTTTAGAAAATGTGTTTTGAGAACTGCCTCTTTGCTTTCTTTTTTGGGCTGATGATGACCATCTCTATGGTCATATCATGTCCCTCCATTAATCTATGAACAAATAAAGAACATTTAGTGGTAAAAGACAGTGGTTTTATTTGTCTATTAAAGAAGGTTTTGTTGTGAAGAAAAACAAAGTTAGTGCCAGTACTGATCACTGAGGCACCTTAGTAATAACTAAGTAAAATCTTGACTAATGGCCAACCGGAGGGCCATCCACAAGGATGGTAAATGTCGATTTAAAAAAATTAAAAAGCCAAGAACCGAGTTAATACATATAATAATATCATGCCAGACCTGGTTAAAACCCTTGGATCTATCAAGAGCAATATTTTGAGATTTACCTAGAAACTCAAGAGACTTGTTCCACTTGTGTAATAAAAAGAAAAGATTCTCTAGATATCTTGTAAGGAAATCCATACTGCCTGTCATGAAGAAGTTTGTATTTTTCCAAATACTTAAGTATTTGGGAGTTAATAAATGTCTTCATTACTTTAGAAAAAACTGAGAGAACTGTAATAGGTTTTTGGTTGGATTGAAGGGTTTTAGATCCTTTGGGGAATTGCGCTCAAAAACGTGCATTGTTTCGGCCCTCCGGAAAAATACCTGAGTTATATGGAATTCGAAAAAGCCGAGTTAAGATAATTGCAAGTTCACAACCATATTTTTTGACGACCGCTGGTAGGCCATCCAGCCCAGATGATCTATTGCTGTTAAGAGATAAAATGATACGATTGGTGTGTTACATCTTAAAAATAATAAAATAAAAAACTAAGCAAATAGTTGGATTTGGATGATTTACGGGTGGGCAGAGGCGCACTTACATGTTTGCCGCCCATAGGCTATTTTATTTTCACCGCCCCTTTCTTCTTCTTTGTTCCTGCAGAAATATTTTTGAAGAGCAAAAAAAAGGTCCTCACTTTCATTTCTTTTAATTATAGGTATAAAATGAATTCGAAATCCGACAAAATTTTCATAACACATATCTGCCGCCCCTAAACAACGTCTGCCGCCCTAAAAAATGCCGCCATAGGGCCTACTCAGCCTTTTGGTAAAGGCGCCACTGCGGGTGGGTCAAGAATTAAATTGGCAGCAAATTGTTTAGCAAATATTTCGGTCTTTCCCTTAGATGTAAAAATTATTTTGATCTTTTAAACATTAACATCAAACTTAGTGGTAAAAAGAACTAGTACAAAAATTCATAATATGTTTTTAATAAAAAACTATAAAGATTTAATGTCATTTGAGCAAGAAATAACTTTTTTATGCGATTATAAAAGAAGTCTTTTACTTCTGAGATAGTTGATTGTACTGGTTAAGATTTAGGGTTTATTTTGGAATAAGGGACCAAAGTTTTGATACCCAATTACACTCACATAATTTATTAAACCGAGATTTGTGATTTAAGGAGTTTAGGGTTATTTTTAAATAAGAAACTGATGTTTTATTGTACAATTAAATTAATTCAGTCAGTTGCTTATAAATGTTGAAAGGGTCATAGAAAGAAACACAGATGGTATCCCAAGGGTAGGTGGTCAAAAACTTTCTGAAATCATCTTAGTCGGCTAAGTTGTAGTGCCGTACCAGAGTCTATCTATAAAGAGTCGCGATATTCCGCCATATTGGTAAGGGTTGTGTTGATGTTACATAGAACATCTTTTGGCCATGTTATTGAACGAGATAAGTGTCAACAATAATGCAGAAGAAATACAGTTTATGTTATTATTACAGCAACCGTTTACACAACACTTTTTAATTATTATTAAGTTGCAGTTTCTTCAACTTTAAAAAGAAAAACATTTGGGATTATATCTTTTAACACATATCACTTTTTAAACCATACAAAATGAAATGCACAAATTCTAGACGCCACTAAATTTATCATCAGCTGTCAAAATATAGTAACTTTACCTAGTCTTGCCAACTTTACTTACTCATTGCCATGGAAGTCTGCAATTCGCGAAACTTTGAGAATTGAATGTCTTCACCGCAACAACCACTAAATTTGTTCCAACTTGTTTCTACTTTCCCTTTGATCATACCGATTTAAAATGAAAACACGAAACACACAAAAACATTTCTATTTTGTTGCTACAAAAATGACCAACTTATTTGGAACTTTTTAGGAAACATGCAACAACATGAACAAAACTACCTTTAGTTTTTGATCTACTACAACAATTTCATTTCATAAAAATTGGCAAAGGACACCTGGGATAGTTTCCTTTTGAGAGCCAGTGGACGTCAGATCACTCATAATTTGGGAAAACCTAAAATTAATTAATATAAATAATTTATAAACAAAAAGTATTTTAGGAAAGCTGCGTTTGGATATGTGGACAACAATTTTTAGAATACTTTATAATTTTTAATGCGCGTTTCTATTTATGAATTTTAAAAACATACATAATAAAACGCGAAGTAAAAAATTGTAAGATAGTTTTAAAATTTTGCTTTATAAAAACTGCGTTTTAATTTGAAGTTCTTCAAATATTCTCAATTATGTATCTAATTAAACAAAAAATAATTTTCCTAAATTGACCTTTATTTTAGACGTAAACTGTAATACATAAATTTTATTAGGGTCTAGAAAGCCCTCTGAGCAACGGTGTACTTTTTTACAAAAATTAACTGTTACTATGCAATACTGGCCATCCTTCTATAATGACCAATTATTCTTTTCTAATGGGTGGACGTATCAACAAGATTTACTGTATATTCACGGTCACCTTCAGACAGGTAATCCCCACTTACTTTTTCTAACGCAGACTTAAAGTACTTCTAAAACTTTAACCAGTTACCTCCTTTTCCCAGGATACGAACTTGTTTTGTCCTTTTGTCTTTATGACGGCGTGTGTGCTTACGTTCGCAACGATCTGGCTTGTGCTCGAGTTTGAGATCTAGAATCGGGTAGGCCTATATCAATTGGCTTAAACTTTTCCTTAGGACTTTTACCAAATTTATTTGTGGTTTATACTGGTCCCATCTAACAATTTTTATGTCAAATTTGTTGATTTTCGTTCAACAAAGATCGATAAAATTATTTATCAGTTTCCACTGGCCAAAGTAATCATGTTTAGAGATTTTATTGTCCATAATAAAAAAGGGGCTAGGCTTTTAAAAACGTATATTTAAGGTAGAGCAGACAAAGTCTTTACAGTCAGTAACTCTTTTATCTCTTAGTGTCCTTTCTTACCTCCAACCCTAAACTTTATTAGGCATTTGGTATTGCTCCCCTTTATGGCTCATATCATGGCTTGGTTACTAAGTTTTAACCTGAGGTAAATAAACACATACCACCACAAACCGTAAGCCACAAGGTTAATTCATATAAATACTTGAAAGGTTGCGACTGTTGCGACAGAACCTCGACTTTAGGCGGTTAGAGGTCGGGGACGCGAGGAAGGACATGGAATAGGGAAAAGTTGGCAAGATTAGGTAAAGTTACTATATTTGACAGCTGATGATAAATTTAGTGGCGTCTAGAATTTGTGCATTTTATTTTGTATTGTTTAAAAAGTGATATGTGTTAAAAGATATGATCCCAAATGTTTTTCTTTTTAAAGTTGAAGAAACTGCAACTTAATAATCATTAAAAAGTGTTGTGTAAACGGTTGCTGTAATAATAACATAAACTGTATTTCTTCGGCATTATTGTTGACACTTATCTCGTTCAATAACATGGCCAAAAGATGTTTTATGTAACATCAACACAACCCTTACCAATCGGCGGAATATCGCGACTCTTTATAGATAGACTCTGGTACGGCACTATACAACTTAGCCGACGAAGATGATTTCAGAGAGTTTTTGACCACCTACCCTTGGGATACCATCTGTGTTTCTTTCTATGACCCTTTCAACATTTATAAGCAACTGAATTAATTTAATTGTACAATAAAACATCAGTTTCTTATTTAAAAATAACCCTTAACTCCTTAAATCACAAATCTCGGTTTAATAAATCATGTGAGTGTAATTGGGTATCAAAACTTTGGTCCCTTATTCCAAAATAAACCCTAAATCATAACCAGTACAATCAACTATCTCAGAAGTAAAAGACTTTTTAATAATCGCATAAAAAGTTCTTTCTTGCTCAAATTACTTTAAATTTTTATAGTTTTTATTAAAAACATATTATGAATTTTTGTACTAGTTCTTTTTACCACTAAGTTTGATGTTAATGTTTAAAAGATCAAAATAATTTTTACATCTTAGAAAAAGGCCGAAATATTTGCTAAATAATTTGCTGCCAATTTAATTCTTGACCCATCCGTAAATCATCCAAATCCAATTATTTGCTTAGTTTTTTATTATATTATTTTTAAGATGTAAAACACCAATCGTATCATTTTATCTTTTAACACCAATAGATCATCTGGGCTGGATGGCCTACCAGCGGTCGTCAAAAAATTATTGTTGTGAACTTGCAATTATCTTAACTCGGCTTTTCGAATTCCATATAACTCAGGTATTTTTCCGGAGGGCTGAAACAACGCACGTTGTTGAAAGCAATTCCCCAAAGGATCTAAAACCCTTCAATCCAACCAAAAACCTATTACAGTTCTCTCAGTTTTTTTCTAAAGTAATGAAGACATTTATTAACTCCCAAATACTTAAGTATTTGAAAAACACAAACTTCTTCATGACAGGCAGTATGGATTTCCTTACAAGATATCTAGAGAATCTTTTCTTTTTATTACACAAGTGGAACAAGTCTCTTGAGTTTCTAGATAAATCTCAAAATATTGCTCTTGATAGATCCAAGGGTTTTAACCAGGTCTGGCATGATATTATTATATGTATTAACTCGGTTCTTGGCTTTTCAATTTTTTTTAAATCTACATTTACCATTCCTTGTGGATGGCCCTCCGGTTGGCCAATAGTCAAAATTTTACTTTTTCTTTCAAAAAATTTTTGTAACTAAAATTAAAAGGAAAAAAAAATAAAATATGGCAAAAACTACTATTTAGATATAGGACCTTAAAAAAATGTATAAGTTATTAAAAGCCAAGGAATGTCAAAAAATACAGGGTACACCATCTAAAATAAGAAGTTTTTAAGGTTTTAATTTTTTAGTTTAGTTCGGGTGGCCATATTTCTGAAACCAATAAGGTTAGATATACCTAATGGGGTATTTTTTTAAGATTTTTATTTTTATTTGAATTAATGATATAATATAAAGGGTGCGTCATTAAAACAAGATATACTTTTGTGTGACCCTGCATAATATCACCAATATCACCATTAAAAAATCTTTAAAAATGCTTTAGGAAAAAGAACCTATAAATACCTAACTTTAATAATTTTGGAAATGTGGCCATCCAAATTAGGTAGTAAGGTAATTTTAGTAGTACCGCCATTTTGTAGTACGAGGAGGTAGTAAATTTATACTCTAGGGTTATAAAGTACTCGATATAAACTTTAAAATATTGGGCCATAAGACCCTCTTTTATTTCATTTATTTTTTCAAACTAACACCCAAGTCTCAGATTGACATTTATATCTGATATTTCTTGCGAAAAATGGTGTGCAGCAGGTATGTTAAATAGAATTAGAATGTTTAATTACTGAATTAGGAACGATAATTTTTAAAACAAAAAAATATAATAGGATGAAATCCATTTTAAAAGGTAAAAAGTACAGCTTGTCTTCGAAAGTTCTTATATACCAAATGGGAAACTTTTTAAATATTCTTTACGAAAAGAAAAAACGCCTTCTAAAAAATATTTCTGCTTGATGGGAAAAAACATTTACACAAAAATATTTGTATGTTGGATGTACAGGGTGGCCTGTTTTCAAATTAATATACAGGATATTATTTAACTACAGTACGAAAAAGTAATTTTTTATATCATTTTATAAAAAAATGTTTCTGTAATTATATGTCCGGGGTTGCTTCGTTTCTGAGATATAGGGCGTTAATTTTTTTTTAATTAAAAAGTCGGTATTTTATAAATATCTTAAATACGAAGTCAGACACGAAAAGAATATACCATACTAAAAAGTTGTAATTTTATTTATCTTATAGAAAAATAATTGAAAAACTTGCCCGTTAAGTACATTCTCTCTTAACAGTATTGGCTGTGGTTCCCACTGACACGCCACTGGCCGAATAAAGTTATTCTACTTAGAGCTTTACAAGCGCTCTATTACATCAAGGAAAAGTAGTAAATTTTAACCAAATCGGTTTAAGGGTATTTAAGATCTTTATAAAATACCGACTTTTTAAAAACTTTAAGGCCCTGTATCTCAGAAACGAAGCAACTTCGGACATATGTTTAATATGTGTAATTAAAAATCACTTTATATAGTTTCGTACCGTAGTTAGGCCATATCCTGTATAATAATTTTTAAAAAAGTCTCTTTTAATCCACCCTGTTCATACAACATAAAATTTTTTTGTGAAAATGTATTTTCTCATCAAGTAGGACTTATTATGAGAATGCACTCTTTTCGTAAAGTTAATAATTTAAAAGTTTCCCATTTAGTAAGAACTTTCGATGACACGCTGTAAAATTAAATAAAAAATTTATGGGAGGGGATATTTAAGGGTTAAAAATGGTTGTTAATAGCCATTAAGTTTTTTATGGATTTTTGGCGGGAGTATTTAGGACATTTTTTTGTCACAGGATTTGTAAAGTGTACTTTCACAGTGCCAGCATTGAATAGGGCAATCGTATGGGGGACGGTTCGTGATCGCCACTGCAGTTGAAGCATTTTTTTCCTTACATTGTAGTTTTGTGTGGCCATATAGTAAGCAATTGAAGCACTATGTGACAGGGGAATATACAGGGTGTTCAGTTAAGGGTGTACACTATCTATATCTCAAGAACCCTTGACCTCAGCCAATTGGCAAAAAAAAATTATAACAAAAATGGCAACGAGGAATCGTCCAAAAATATTTTTAACTTTGCAATGTGGCCGTAAGAGGGCGCAACTGTCAAAATAATAATACAAATTTAAAATTAGACCAAAATTTCCAAATTAAGATATAAGTTTGATAACGCCATTGGAAAGCTGAGTAAATTTTCTATGAATTCGGCTTAAACCAAATTTTAATTGGATCAATAATAAGGATGGGGAAAACAAATGAATGTTGTCATATTTAAATCGCTATATCTTGAAAACTTCTTAACCAATTTTAATGAACAAGGTGTCATATGAAAGAATATTTTCATCTCTTTTAATAAACTTTTACAGTGACATAAGTTAGTTTTAAAAAATAAGTTAGATGGCGCTGTTCGCTGTTGTTAGAGTTTTCCTCAATTTTTTCCAAAATATCAAATGGATCGGTATACTTTACCTTACAAATTGTAAGAGTGAATAATAAAATCTACATTTCGGCGAAAACCGCATATCGATATCTTTATTCGTTTCGGAGTTATTGCCAAATAACTGGTGATAATAGAAGCAAAAACAAAAAAACGAGATTATTTTATTTTTATTGTGTAAATTTCTTAACCAATTTTAATTAACAACATGTCAATATGAAAGACAATTTACAACAGACAACAGGTAACAAGTAACAAAAGCAAAATTCTGAGAAAAATTGGGCACTTATTTGATGTGTTCGAAATGCTTTCCATCATTCTGAATACAGCGGTGCAGCCTTTGTTGTGTTGACGATACAGCAGTTTCAATTTCCGCCACGGATATGCTGTTTATAGCCATTCTAATTCTCTCAATCATATTTTCTCGTGTTGTTGGTCGAGTTTTGTAAACGAGATCTTTTATTCTACCCCATAAATAAAAATCGAGACAAGTTAAGTCCAGAGACCTAGCTCGCCAAGGAAATAAACTTCCTCTTCCAATCCACCGGAAAGGGAATTGCTGGTCAAGGTAGTGACGCACCTGGTTTGCAAAATGGGCAGGACACCCATCGTGTTGAAACCATAAATTTCTTCTTGTCGCGAGGGTCACGTTTTCTAATAACTGTGGCATATCATCAATTAAAAACTGAAGGTATAATTCACCATTTAGAGCTCTATCAAAGATAAAAGGGCCGATAATCTTTCCTTCAACAATTCCGCACCATACATTCACTGTCCAACGATGTTGATGGTCAACTTCACGCATCCAGTGAGGATTATTATCACTCCAGTAATGCATGTTGTGTAGGTTATTACCATTGCTGGTAAATGAGGCTTCATCCGTCCATAGCACTTTATCCAAAAACGACGATCGTCCCTTATCATGTTAAGAAGCCAATGACAATAATTTAAGCGGTTGTCGAAATCCGTGTCCAGTAAAGCCTGGTGCAAAACAATATGATATGGATGCATGTTAAAATCCGTCAATATTTTATGAATGGAACCAACTAAAAGTCCCAAATCCCTGGAAATTTCGCGAATACTAGCATGTGGATCAACATTGATATAAGCTAAAACGTTTATGATATTCGTCTCATTTCTGACTCTGCGATACCTTATTTGAGCCTAATGTGGTTGGACTCTGCTCGTTTCTCTAAGTCGCCTTGCTAAACGAGTAAACACGTGCCTGGAATGATGCGCCTGATTAGGGTACTGCAAAGCATACTCTCTTGAAGCTCTGGCTGCATTTTGAAAACACTCAAAATACACACGTAACATATGAAATGCTTCTTCATTTGTAAGCGGCATTTTTTACTTTAATAGCGGAAATAAGAAGAAAAATTACTTTGACAAGACAACAAACAAATCAAAATGACAGTTACTGCTTTTATTGCCATGACAACTAGACGCAATGTTTTTATTGTTTTTCATGGCTGGCTGTGACAGAACAAGAAGGCAAATAAAAAATTAGAACGCATTACCTCGTGGTTCGATATTAGTGACAATTAGTTCAAGTCAGTTAAAATTTTTTAATCTGGATATTAAGCAGACCTTTTATATGCTATAATTAAATCCATATTTCATTTATTTGTTAGATAGGTACTAACTACATTAAACTCGTTTTTTTGTTTTTGCTTCTATTATCACCAGTTATTTGGCAATAACTCCGAAACGAATAAAGATATCGATATGCGGTTTTCGCCGAAATGTAGATTTTATTATTCACTCTTACAATTTGTAAGGTAAAGCATACCGATCCATTTGATATTTTAGAAAAAATTGAGGAAAACTCTAACAACAGCGAACAGCGCCATCTAACTTATTTTTTTAAAACTAACTTATGTCATCGTAAAAGTTTATTAAAAGAGATGAAAATATTCTTTCATATGACACCTTGTTCATTAAAATTGGTTAAGAAGTTTTCAAGATATAGCGATTTAAATATGACAACATTCATTTGTTTTCCCCATCCTTATTATTGATCCAATTAAAATTTGGTTTAAGCCGAATTCATAGAAAATTTACTCAGCTTTCCAATGGCGTTATCAAACTTATATCTTAATTTGGAAATTTTGGTCTAATTTTAAATTTGTATTATTATTTTGACAGTTGCGCCCTCTTACGGCCACATTGCAAAGTTAAAAATATTTTTGGACGATTCCTCGTTGCCATTTTTGTTATAATTTTTTTTTGCCAATTGGCTGAGGTCAAGGGTTCTTGAGATATAGATAGTGTACACCCTTAACTGAACACCCTGTATATTAATACAGGGGAAAAGAGTCCGTACTGACATATCTAGGGAGAATTGTGCTTTCAAACGTGAAGAGTATGGTACCAGCTGGTTTATATCTGACTGTTTTGTCTAGATTATATATTTTACGATTTAATCTTTTGACATTGATGATTGGGCATTGAGAATAGGTGGTTTTTAGCAGTTTATCCTCAGTAATAGAAGGATCGATATATCTAACTATACCTTTACATTGCGCATAATTGTATAATAACCTTTTTAACTCCGCCTAAGGTCCGTGCGGAGATCGCCCACGGCTAAGCCTCCACAGGGCAGAGCGGTGGATGATTGTTACGGACTTTAGCTGGTCCCAAGCCCAGCCAAGGAGGAGGGAGCACACCCACACGAACTCACACAACACACCTGCTCACTTTTGATGAGAGAGTGAGCCGGTTTTCACACATATTACACACAGCTCACACAACCCAAAGCTAAGGTGGATGGTCAACGTGCCGAGGGCTTGTATGGCCGCAGGGTTACATGCGGTCTTTAACGTTCCCCGGGGGCACCGGGCGACACCCCCTGTATGCAGCCTTATCCATGTCAAGCGGGGCACTGGCGTGGATTGACAAGTAATTCCTCCGCTACTCGTGGGAACATTATGAGTAGCAAAGAAAAACCCAAAAACTTTAGAGCTAAATCCCTAGAGGAAATAAATAGCATGACGGAAGAGGAGGTCCTATCGGCCAGTATTTCCGGCAAATCTAAAGCGAGAGTGCAAGAACGGATCGACAAAGGCGAGAGCCAGGTCGAAGCCAAAAGAGCCGTAATTAAGGCCAATTTCATAAGTGCCACGTCAGGCAAAGACAAACCTAAAAAGAGACCAAGGTCTGAGGACAGCACCCCACAGAGGCCCCATAGCAAAAAGCCAAGAGGGGTGGCTGGTACAAAAACGACAAGTGGACAGCAGCCAAAGTCCTACAAGGAAGCTGCTAGCTGCGAAAAGGTTGCCATCGTACTGGAAGGCTACCCAGAGGCCCAGATGTCAACCGAGACGATGGAACAAGTCCAAGCAGCGGTTACGGAAGCCTACGAAGGCATTCCGGATGAAGGCCCTCAGGTGCGCTTTGAAAAGTGCAACCATAGGCCAGGACATTTTCTAGTCACGTGCGCGGACAAGACCAGCGCGGAATGGCTAGCAAATGTAACACCAACACTAAAGCCCTGGGAGGGAGCGGTGCTGAAAGCACTTACAGGTGAGGACATTCCAAAACCTGTAACTTGCACGGTGTTTGTCCCAGATGACAAAGGTAGCCGGTTGCCTGTTGAAAGAGTCCTTAAGAGACTATCAATAAGCAACAAAGGTCTTAACACCAAGTTGTGGAAGTCCTGGGGGCCACACCAACGGACAAGGGCCAGGTGTGGACCTTCTCTATGGACAAACTGTCTCTGGAAACCCTCCAGAAAATGGACATGAGTCCATATTACAACTTCGGAAGGCTAAAGTTTAGGCTCAAGCAGGCCAAAAGGCCCGAAGCCAAAGGCCAAGACCTCCCGGATAAACCGGGAACGTCAAAAGCCACTGAGGCCGAAGAAGTGAAAGAAGCCGAGGTGGAACGGGAGAGCGGCTCCGAGGAGCCTCTTATCCAAAGTGGCGTCAGTCCGCTGAAAAGGCCACAGGCCACCCAGCAACAGGACACAGCCAGGATGGAGGAGGATCTTTTAAAGAGCCGCTCCCCCAGCCCAACCTCATCCTAAAGATGGAGCTAATAAAGGTGCTCCAGGCGAATCTCCACCATGCAAAGGCGGCTTCTGCCATAATTGGTAGGAGATTCCAAAAAGAAGGCCTGGATATGGCCCTAATCCAAGAGCCATGGCTGAACAAAGGAACCATTAGAGGACTCAGCTCAAGTGGTGGTAAGCTATTGTACGATGCAGAGGCCCCGAACCCCAGGGCCTGCATCATTTATAATAGTAAACGCTTAAATTGTACACTAATTCCGGAGCTTTGCTCCGGCGATTTTGTTACAGCAAAGACCACAGCCACAACAGCAGATGGAGGCACCGAGACCTGGGTGATTTGCTGTGCCTACTTCCCTGGCGAAGAGAGGACCTGTCCTCCACATCTCTTGGGGGACATAGTGGCCCACTGTAGGGGAAGAGGTTTGAAACTGGTGATAGGAGGTGACATGAACGCCCATCACACAATCTGGGGAAGCACCAATGTTAATAACAGAGGTGAGTCTCTTTTAGAATTCATTTCAGGTGAAGGGTTAGATATAGCCAACATAGGCTCCGAACCAACTTTCGTTACATTAACTAGGCGTGAGGTCCTTGACCTCACAATCTGTAGCCACAATGTAAGCGATGAAATAACTAATTGGCATGTTTCCGAAGAGCCATCGTGCTCGGATCATCGCCACATAAGGTATGACATAAAAACCTCACAACTGAAGGTAAGCAAATTCCGCAACCCCAGGAGGACAAATTGGGATGGCTTTGAAGCAACACTCAAGGAGTCGCTTGGGGGCGGAATAGCTAAAATAGTCACAGTGAGAGATCTTGATCTGGAAGTAGAACAAATAAGCGAAGCCATTCAGGCGGCTTACGAGGCAAACTGTCCAGAAACGGTAAGTGCAAACAGGAGGGACTCTCAGTCAACCCTCATAAAACAATAACCGTCCCTTTCACAAAAAGAAGAGCGCTTGAAGGACTAAGACCTTCCAGGCTCAACGGAGTGGAAATTCCCTTTTCAAAAGAGGTTAAATATCTAGGAGTCATCTTTGACCAAAAACTAAGACTTTGCGGAAAGAATTGGGGACTCAGTCCGAAGATGAACCTATGGTTACACAAAATGGTCGTCAGACCAATGATAACCTACGGGTCAATTGCCTGGGGTGCAAAGACGCTACAAAAGACGGCAATAAGGCAATTACAAAGTATACAGAGACTCGCTTGTCTATGTATTACGGGGGCCATGAAATCGACCCCTACTGCAGCACTGGAAGCACTGCTTAATCTACCGCCACTTCACATCTACATACAGGGTGAAGTGAAAGCGGTACAATACCGTCTCAAACAAGGCCAGAGTCCTATCATAAGACAGGAAAGGTCCATACAATGGAGATTCAAGGAGGACCAAGAAGTCAACTCAGTGTGTGAGATGCCTTCAGACAAAATGGTACCAAGCTACTGGCTAAACAAAGGTTTTCAAACTTTAATACCAGACAGAAAGGACTGGGTGGCAGGGCCTCCCATTAAAGCCGACCTAATCTGGTATACAGACGGCTCCAAAACAGACCAAGGAGTTGGAGCAGGTATATATGGGGACAAACCAAGGACGAAAATAAACTTGGGTCTCGGACAATACCCTACTGTGTTCCAGGCCGAAATTGTAGCCATAGAACAATGTGCTAGGGAAATCATCAGAAGGAGCTATGAGGATAAAACCATAGTAATCTATTCGGACAGCCAGGCAGCCATCAGGGCACTCAGTTCATGCAAAATCAGCTCCAAGCTGGTGCGGGACTGCGTAATTGCCCTGGAAGAGGTGGGTGCGTCCAACAAGCTAACCATTGCCTGGGTACCAGGACACGAAGGCCACGAAGGCAATGAAGAAGCCGATAAATTGGCAAAGGAGGGGGCTGGTAGGACAATGGTAGGTCCTGAGCCCTACTGTGGTATTCCATCATGCCAGGTAAGGTCATCCATTAGATCATGGATTATGAGGGAATCACAAGACTGGTGGAGGAGAACACCAGGACAGCGTCAGGCGAAAGTGTTCATCAAGGCTTACTCGCCAGAATTTACAAAAGACCTTCTGAATTATAACCGGAAGGCAGTAAGAATAATAGTGGGTCAACTGACAGGTCATTGCAGACTGAATAAACACATGGAAACTATGGGCCTGGCAGAAGAAAACCTATGTAGGTTCTGCCAGGAGGAGGAAGAAACCGCAGAACACGTATGGTGCTACTGCGAAGCCCTTTGTCGTCTGCGGTTTGCAAGGCTGGGTGAAGAAAAACCTAAAGCGGCAAGATATACCAAGGGGCCAGTTTCAAGCTTGTGGAGTCTGATTAAACAGACCGTCTTGGATAGCGTGCTCTAACCTATGGACGGAGGACACACAATAAACCTGAGCAGGTTGCAGTGTTAGAGGATATGCAATCCACCTCCTAATCTAATCTAATAATAACCTTTAATTATAACCTTAATTTTAAATTTTTTATCTTTGAAGTTATTCGCAAAATCTGGCGTAGGAAATTCAATGCCTAATCTATTACCTTTAATAGATTTTTTTACATCTTTTAAGTTAAGAATATAAATATCTCTAGCTATTTCAAAGTAGTTATAGTTGTTAGAATTGTCGTTGGGAGTTTTTTCAACAAATAGCATTAACTGACCGTATCCGTTTTTAACACGCTTTTATTAACTTGGGTTGTAACTATCTATCTATCTATCTATCTATCTATGTAACGGAATCTTTGAGCCTAATTTTAACCAACTTCCAGCTATTCGATTTCTTTGAAACTTTGCACACGTTTCAAGGACCGATGAAGATGCAATAATTTAAAAACAGTATCCCGTTATCTTTTTTGAATCGCCAGGAAAAAAATTCCATTATATTATAAAAACAACACCTAGGATGCCATCTGTTGGCAACATTTCAAACTTTGCTATTAAATGAAGAAGAAATTTTTTAGTTTTTACACAATTTGGTTAGTTGCACCATGGGTGTTCAATTTTTATGAACAATAAAAATATAGGGTTAGTTGCACCATGAGTTCAAGGATTCCATAATAAAAATTACATTATGTGTAATGTATACATAATACATAATGTGCAATTAATAAAAATTAACATTCTTTTTTGGATCGCCAGGAAAAAAATTTTCCTTTATATTATAAAAATATAAAAACAACACCTAGGTTGCCACCTGTTGGCAACATTTCAAACTTTGCTATTAAATGAAGAAGAAATTTTTTAGTGGGTTGCAATATATTGGCAACGGTCCAAACATTGCCTGGATTGCCATCTGTTGGCAAAATTTCAAACTTTGCTACTTAATGAAGAAGAAATTTTTTAGTGAGTTGCAATCTGTTGGAAAAATTTTAAAATTTGCCACTCTTGTTCATTAAAAAAATTTTCGCCATTTTGTCAAGAGTAGCAGAAACTAAAAAATGAAAAATAATTAATAGTTTAAAAAACTAAAAAACACGCTTTTATATGCAACCGAACTAAAAATTAGAAAATAATTTTTCATTAAAAAAATATTGTCATTTCATAGTAAAAAGCGTGGGGTGATAAATATATTAAATGTTATAATTATTATATTTGCAAATATCTATGATGGAAAAGTTATGAAAAAATAGTAAAATGCACCCCACGCTTTTTACTATGAAATGACAATATTTTTTTTAATGAAAAATTATTTTCTAATTTTTAGTTCGGTTGCATATAAAAGCGTGTTTTTTAGTTTTTTTAAACTATTAATTATTTTGTAGTTAAATTCTTTTTTTTCGGTTTGTTTACTAAGTCGTTATCTTTGTTGCCATGCAAAGTTTCGTTATCAGGGAATAAATTTTCAGTGGGGGTGAGTGATAACATATATATATATATATATATGTATATATATATATATATATATATATATATATATATATATATATATATATATATATATATATATATATATATATATATATATATATATAAATATATATACACAGTATAAAATTATTTTAGTCTATACAGGGTGTCTTAAAAAAGTGTGACGTATCAAAGTTACATTTTTTTAAATGGAACACCCTATATTTTATGACGGTTTTATATTCAACTTAAAAAAATAACCCAAGTTTGTTTATAGTACTGTGGTGTCTAATTTTATTTGTTTTTGTGATATTTGATTTTTTTGAAAAATACAGAGGTAAAATTAAATTGATTTACTTTAACACTTTAAACTTTAAAATGTGTAACAAGATTAGAAAAAGTCTGCCCTAAATTATGGTTCCTTGACCCCGGCTATTCCTATAGATCGGCGGAGCACCGACACAGCATGTTCCAAATTCCAACAAGGCGACTACCTAATCAGCAGGCCGCGTAACCTAGTTATAAGTTTAAAATAAGTAATTTGCAATATTTTGTAGTAAGCATTATTTTAGATATAAATACAACCAATTGTACCTAGGCTAGTCAGTTCCAGTTTATACTGTGTACTCAATAAACGTCTAAAACAACATAGGTCCTTTTAAAAGTACCTCTGACGTCACCAACCCTTAACTGGCGCAGTCACTAGGACAGTGGAAGAGCCCTTACGGACCCTCGTCGTTTTCAAACGTTTATCCACTGAAGAACCAGCCTTCCTGTGGGAAACCTTAGAAGTTCGCCCCAAGAAGAAAACCAGTTTAGTTAAGAAAAAAGAAGCCTTCCTGTGAGAAACCTTCGACGTTCGCCCCAAGAAGAAAATTAGTTTAGTTAGAAAAAAATAAACCAGAAGAAAGAAGATTTTTGAAGACATTTTTTAAAGAAAGAATATTTTGGAAGAAAAGAAGATTTATGAAGATAGAAGATTTTTTTTAAGAAAAGAAGATCTTTGAAAATAAAGAATATTTTTTTAAGAAAGAAGAGTATGCTTCATTGCATCATTTTCCTAGTGTAAGAAAATCATATGTCACTACAAATAAAAGAAGAATTAGCAAGTAGACTTAGTGCCCTTAACATTCAAATAGACCAAGAAATAGCAAGTAGACTTAGTGCCCTTAACATAACCACCCAACCACCAGCAACCTTACCAACAATACAAGAAGTACAAACTACAGCAGCCACAACCATGGCCCAATAATTCGACATAAAACATCTCTGCATCATCCCAGACTTTGACGGAAATCCGAACGAGCTATACAACTTCATCCATGCCACCACCATGCTTTTAAACCAATTTTGGAACGCGACGGATAATAACTGCTTTTAGAATCACGTTTTAGTCCAAGGAATCATCAGCAAACTAAGAGGCAGAGCCAAAGAAGTAATCTCGATATATGGATGTACAGAGTGGCCAATCCTGATCCAGAACTTCGCTGACCAACGGAACGAGAACTCACTTACTCGGGACCTCGTCAATTTGCGTCAAGGCCCAAATGAAACGCCCCAACAGTTCTACGAGAAAGTGATGGGACTTCTTAGCACTATTTCCAACTACATACGACTTCACAATGACAACCAGGCAATTAAAGAGAGTAAGAAAATATTTTTTCAACAACAGGCATTAACAACTTTCTTGGCAGGTCTTAAGGAACCCCTAGGATCAACAGTTCGTGCCATGAGGCCCAATGACCTTGCAGAAGCCATGACATTTATCCAAGAAGAGCACAACATCCGCTATCTTCAAAGGAACTTTAGCTTTGCCCAGCCTTCAAGCCAAAAGCCCCAAAGACATGTGCCTCAACCTCAACCAACGTTCGTGACTCCTCAACCATGGCAACTTCCTTAACCCAGACCACACTTCCAGCAGCAATGGCCATCCTTTCAGCATCAATTTCCAAGGCCTCAGTTCCAACAACCTAATGCATCACCATACAGATCCAGAGCCACATGAACCCCAGAATTCAGAAGAACTCCAATATGAAGAGGAAGAAAATTTTCGAGAAGCTCCAAACACAAACGACGAAACGTAGTCGAACTTCACAACTACACAGATAAAAAGAACTTCCTGATATTTCCATCTCCAATCCACCCCTTAAACTTCTTATTGATACTGGTGCCACTAAATCCTTTCTAAATCCAGATACCGCATTCAAATATTACCGTAACAATATCCCACATGAACCTTTTGTCGTCACATCAATTTTCCAAAACCATTCTCAAGATTGTTGTGCCGAAATCCCAATCTTTCCCGAATTCAACTCCAAACAAAAATTTAAGTTCTATCTTTTTAAATTTCACCAACCCTTCGATGGGCTTATAGGCCTTGATAATCTTAAACTCCTTAAAGCCAAATTAGACCTTCCTGAATCAAAACTCATTACCGAAAACTCCACTCTTCCCACTGAATACTATGAAACCAAGAAGACTCAATTTTACACCCTCCTGTTGGAACCACAAACCATCACCAAAGTTCGTCTTCCAGTCAAGGAAACAGAAGGCACTATTAGCATTCCAAGACAAAACATCCAAGGAGCCATTCTTCGAGAGACCCTTACAAAAGCGTGTAACCAGTTAGCATGGACAGAAATGTTTAACCCCACCGAAGAAACCATTCAGATCGCACTAACCGACCCAGTCAAAAGCTGTCAAATCGACCTGGAACAGTATCACCTCTACTCATCAGACTTAATGCCAAGAGAAACTGCTACTATCCTCCAAGAACCAGAAATAAGGACAGAACATCTAAATCCCGAAGAAGAAAGATCAATAAGAAAACTATGCAAGAAGTTTGCTGACATCTTTCATCATCCAGACCAGCCACTGACCTTCACAAACCAAATTAAACATCACATTAGAACACAAGACGAAATTCCAGTCTTCACCAAGTCGTACCGCTATCCACATGTTCACAAAGAAGAGGTCAAGAATCAAATAACATCCATGCTTGATCAAGGCATCATCCGACTAAGCCAATCACCATGGTCATCACCTATATGGGTTGTTCCAAAGAAATCAGACGCCTCTGGAAAGATCAAATGGAGAATTGTAGTAGACTACAGAAAAGTTAACGAGAAAACCATTTCGGACCGCTATCCAATTCCGAATATATCTGACATTCTGGACAAGCTAGGCCGATGCCAATATTTCTCGACATTGGATTTGGCAAGTGGATTCCACCAGATTAAAATGGCCAAAGAAGACATTCAGAAGACCGCATTCAACGTCGAAAATGGTCATTATGAATATCTAAGAATGCCATTTGGACTTAAGAACGCTCCAGCAACATTCCAGCGAGTTATGGATAACGTTCTCAAAGGACTACAAGGAGAGATCTGCTTAGTCTACATGGACGATATAATTGTCTTTAGCACATCTCTACAAGAACATCTAGTCAACCTAACCAGAATATTCCAACGCCTTAGAGAAACTGGATTCAAGATACAAGTGGACAAGTGCGAATTTCTTAAGAAGGAAGTCAATTTCCTAGGCCATGTCATCACTCCTGAAGGTATCAAGCCTAATCCTAGCAAAATAAAAGCTATCATCGATTACCCAATTCCAAGAACAGCCAAAGAAATACGAGGATTTTTAGGATTCCTAGGATACTATAGGAAATTCATCAAAGACTTTGCCAAAATTACCAAACCTTTAACCAAGTGTCTTAAGAAAGACGCAAAATTCTAGCACACTCCAGAATTCCTCAACTGCATCAAAGTCTGCAAGAACCTGCTAACCAATGAGCAGCTGCTACAGTAGCCAGATTTTACCCAACCATTTAACCTCACAACCGATGCCAGCCAATTCGCAATTGGAGCCATCCTTTCCCAAGGTCCTGTCGGAAGCGACAAACCGATAGCATATGCATCCCGAACACTCAACGAGACAGAACTTTCCTATTCAACCATCGAGAAGGAGATGCTAGCCATAGTTTGGGCAACAAAATATTTTAGGCCGTACCTTTTTGGTCGAAAATTCAAAATTCTGTCAGACCATCGTCCACTCCAATGGTTGTTTCCTCTTAAGGATCCAAACTCCAAACTTGTAAGATGGCGCCTTAAACTAGAAGAATACGACTACGAAGTAATATACAAGAAAGGAAAAGCCAATACCAACGCCGACGCCTTATCCAGAGTAAAAATTCACACCAAGGATGTCACTACCAAAGCCTCCGACGACGACGCATCATTGTACAACAATCCAGCAACATCCTACTATGCCCCTGACGCTACTTTTACAAGGGAAGAAGAACAAGAAATCCTCAATGACCTCCTTAACGAAGATGGAAAGCGACAATCCAACAAAGAAAAAGATATGGACTTGGAGAATATGGGAAACTACTCACGCGAAGAAGAGCTCCAAGTAATCAACGAAATTCTAAACAATACCAGGGAAGATGAAACTTGCCACGCTGCAATAGAAGATCCAATTCAAGGTATCCCTATCAGCGAAAAGCCCCTTAACTACTTCAATAATCAAGTCATCCTCAAAACAGTTAACTACAGTCCAGCAAAACCAGCCATAGTAGACATCTTTCTCAACAAAAAAGATCACATGTTCAACTCGGAAAAGACAACTTAAAAGGAGAAGTTATAAAATTCTTTAAAGAATATATCGACCCTAAGAAGAAATACGCAATACTTTTTGAAGATGATGAACTCTATACACCAGTGTGCCAAATTGTTAAAGAAACCTTTAAAAAGTCTGCTTTCGACCTTGTAAAATGCTGCACCTTGTTAGAGGACGTCAACTCAGAAGAAAGACAGAAGCAAATCATCCTTAATTACCACAATGGCAAAACCAATCATCGAGGCATTCACGAAACCGAAACCCAAATCAGGAGAAAGTACTATTGGCATCGAAAATATAATTAACGTTTGCAACATCTGCCAAACCAACAAATACGACAGAAAGACAGCCAAACCATAGTTTATGCTTACACCAACACCAACGAAACTCTGGAAATTGTACATTTGGACACATTTCAACCAGGAGGACAAAAATTCCTAACAGTTGTCGACGCATTTTCAAAATATGGACAAGCCTACCCCATAGAAGAATCAAACGCAGTAAACGTCCTCAATGCCCTTTTGGTCTTCATAACTCATCATGGAGTACCCCACATGATAGTAGCTGACAGTGGAACCGAATTCAAAAATGGGCTTATGCAAGAATTTGTGGATACACACAAGATATCCATCCACTATACAACCCCAGATAATCCACAATCTAATGGCATCATTGAAAGGTTTTATTCAACGATAATCGAACATCTAAGAATTCTGCGAGAAAAAAGAAATCACTCAGCATCCGAGAACAAATGCCATATGCAATCCTTGGATACAACAGTTCTGTCCATTCAATGACCAACATGCGACCCATTGATATCCTGAACGGCCATCTGGATTCCCAAGACCCATTTGATTTAGACATAAAGAAGACCCTAATTAATAACTACACCCAGCAACATCGAGAAAAAACCAAAGCAATCTACAAATGGCAAAATCAAAAACTACAAGCTTCAAAAGAAAACTACATCGAAAGAAGAAATGCAAAAAGACAACCTCCAGTAGCTTACAAACCCAGCACTAAAGTCTACACAAGAAAAACTTTAAAACGAAACAAATTACTTCCAAGATTCACAACAAAAACAATAGACGCAGACAACACTGTAACAGTTGGTATAAAAGATACCACTGTTCATAAAAGAAACATAAAATACCCTCCAAAGAAAACTAATACAAACAATATTTTACAGATGTACCTTAGCAGTAGCCCAAGAAATCAAGATCCAGGACCTCCAGGACAATCCAGGGATCCTCCCCTCAAGCTGGGACAAGCAAGAATCCAAACTAACACCCACGACTTCAACCACTACGTCGACCTGCTTCCAATAAAGAAAGAAATAGACTCCATAGAAACTCAATACAATGCCGCCAATGCAGCTATACAAAAGGGACTTAGCCATCCTTACTTCTACTCACCATCTATCCCAACTCAAGAATAAGAAGAGGACTTATAAATGGACTAGGAAACCTAATAAAAAACCATATCAGGAAACTTGGACCAAGACGACGCAGAAAAATACAATAATGCCATTTCATTCCTCCAAGAAAACCAAAACAACATCATCAGCCAAGTGAACCACCTGGATGCGAATTCAAAACCAATTACGAAGCATTCATAAATCTAAGGACAGTTATCAAAGAATCACTTCACCAAAAGTTACAACACGAGACGACACTAAACAAACCCACCTGAAGCCATTAAAACTCAACAAAATTGCTCTGGACGAACTCCACAAACTTACCAGAGAAGAAGAACGATTGGAACCAATACACCAAGAGACATGGATCAATCATCATACACACTTTTGGACAACACCAATCTATATTATAATTACAATATCTCTCATTCTAGGCATTTACAAAATTTGGCATTGGAGAAGACAGCAATTCAAACCTGTAGAAGCCCATGGAGAAGGCCACAACCCCGAGGGAAGAAAGACCAGTTTTGTTCGTCCCTTACAAAACTTCTCCAGGGGATGGAGAAATTATGGTTTCTTGACCCCGGCTATTCCTATAGATCGGCGGAGCACCGACACAGCATGTTCCAAATGCCAACAAGGCGACTACCTAATCAGCAGGCCGCGTAACCTAGTTATAAGTTTAAAATAAGTAATTTGCAATATTTTGTAGTAAGCATTATTTTAGATATAAATACAACCAATCGTACCTAGGCTAGTCAGTTCCAGTTTATACTGTGTAATAAACGTCTGAAACAACATAGGTCTTTTAAAAAGTACCTCTGACGTCACCAACCCTTAACTCCTATCATACGTAGGTCAAATCAAGATCAAATGTTGTACAGGGTGATCAAAAAATAATTTCAATTTTTCAGAAAATCAAATAGCCATATCTCTCTTATTTTAAATGGAACACCCTGTATTTTTTTACGTCACATGATGACAAATAAAATACTCTTTCAAATGGTGTATAGGTTGCCTATACCTATCTTTTGTGCTTTTTAGTAAAATCTGTTTTTACAAATTTTTAGTCCAAATGTTTATTTAAAGTAAACTTGGCTGTGACATAGCAGCCATTAATATTTTCTTAAGAAAATAACAACGACCATTTATTGATTACTAGTGTTTTAGTCAGTTTAAAAGAAATTTCAATGATTTTAAATAAAAACCCTTCTTCTACAACAACAAGATGGTTTACTTTAGTCTAGAGTTAATCCTGAAAAATATTCCAGGAGAAACCATGTGATAACCTTAATAGTTGCTTTAAAAAATTTGACACAGTGATTATGGATAATGGAAGAAACGAGTTATAGGTCACAGAATGTCGTCATAACTGACCAGAGGCGTTATTAGGATTGTTTAAAAACACAAGTTTTATCATTACCACATTCAGCTGAAATAAGTGTTATTGGAAGGAGCATTATAAGCAACTAATTAATTTTTTTGTGAATTTTAAAAATAATGACAAATAATACAAAATCTTTTAATTTTGTGCTTTTTTTCCAACAAATTTACATTTTGCAATAACGGCTTAATAAATAGGCATAGCTATATCACAGCCTACTTACATTTAAATAGACATTTGGAATAAAAATATGTTAAAACGGAATTTACTCAAAAAGTATAAAAGATAGGTATAGGCAACCTATAAACCATTTAAAAGAGCATTTTAAGTTCCATTTAAAATAAGAGAGATATTGCTATTTGAGTTTCTAAAAAATTGAAATTATTTTTTGATCACCCTGTATAATCTATGATCTCGATATGACCTACGTATTATAAGGCAGACTTTTCCTAATCTTGTAACAAATATTAAAGTTTAAGGAGTTTATATTGTTAAAATAAAATTAATTCAATTGCACCACTGCATTTTGAAAAAAATAAAAAAAAACGAATAAAATTAGACACTTGGTACTATTAACAAACTTAAATTATTTTTTTATGTAGAATCTAAAACCGTCATAAAATATAGGGTGTTCCATTTAAAAAACAATAACTTTGATACGTCACACTTTTTTGAGACATCGTGTATAGAGTAAAATAACTTTATACTGTGGCCTTATCCGACCTGTATATGTTTCAGTATTTGCTTCTTGTTAAAAACCCCATGGTCATCCATATATATATATATATATATATATATATATATATATATATATATATATATATATATATATATATATATATATATATATATATATATATATATATATATATATGGCCGATGGTTAACGCAAAAGTCCAACTATATCAGTTACAAACTTGTTAGCTTATGGATTTTTGTGAAACCGAATCCTAAAACTTATACAAAAAATAATGAAGCAAGAGAGGCGATTATAATGGAAAACATAGGAGATGATTCCACAACATCGGTTAGAAAAGTGGAAGAACAGACAACAATTTTTTAGTTGTCTGGGCATAGATCTTTAAAAAAAACACCGTTTTCATCCATATAAACCACCTATTGTCCAGGGTCTTCAGGGGAATGATTTCAATAGACGAATCACCTTTAGTCAATGATTTATTACCAAATGTCAGTAGATACCCAATTTCTAATCCAAGGTTCTCTGGACAGACGAAACCCGGATAAATTGTGGAATTTTTAGTCCCTCTTGGAATACAGAAAATCAACATAATTTAGAAGAAAGACGGCTACAAACAAGGTTTTGCTTTAATGCCTAGTGTGGCATCATGCGTCTTACAATTAGATAAAACATTTATTTTTCTCTTTTAAACAACCGGTTAATTGGACCATTTAGTTTTAAAGAAACTCTAAATAGAGATAGGTATTTGCTGATCCTGCAAGAACAGATTTTACCGACCAGAAATAGAGTTCCGCCTAATAAAATAAATAATTTGTGGTTCCAGGATGACGGATGTCCAGCGCACAGTATCAGGGAGGTGATGAAGGTCCTTAAAATACCTTTAATGACAACTCTAATCATGAGCCAATTGCTTAGCCAGCTTGATCACCGGATATTTAAATTTAGCAAACCAAAAAAGCTCCCGGCGCCAAGTTCCTCGCCTTCTCCGCATGGATTTTGTACGAGCTCCACGGAGATGACGTTGGTCGGCGAGTTACAATACGGGCCGAAGGAATGATGTTTTTAAAAACAATTTTTCTTGAGAAAAACACTTTTATTTTTCACCAAACTCGAAAATTGTAACAAAATTTATTTTTTGAGAGGAACGGGAACGAAAACTAATGTTACAACAGTTTAGACTCAACTAACAGAAGTGTCATAAAATATTATTTCTAGCTATATTTATAAACTTTCTTATCTCTATTTCTAGGAGTATCAATTAATGCTTATAAAGTAAGTTTATAGGATGTAACTCCTCCACCCTTAGAAGGGCATATACACTTATTAAGTTTTTATGACCTAATTTTTAATAGATTTCATTTTGATTGATTTTATTTTCTTTAAATTTCAAATAAATAGGCCATAAATACTTCCATAAAAGAAATGATATTAAAATAAAAATAATTAAGTACAGTAAAACTGTCCCAAAGCTGGTTTTATTAAAATAAATATTTGTATTTAATAATCTAGAATTTTCTGATTTTTGGAGATTAATCTCTTCCTGTAAATTGTTTAGTTTATTAAAATTAATATTCTTTAAATTGAGCAGTTTTACCTTTTTATACAATGTTTTATGAGTTAGATTAATATTAATATTTGGTAAAGGAACATTTTGAAAAGCGGGTTTACTATATTTATAACCAGTTATAACAATATCTCCTAATTTTAAGTTACAGGGGAAACTTAATTCTATTAAATATGTCCCATGTAATACCACATTATTTTGTGAGTTTTCGCATGTTTCAACAGCGACAAGATCTGTATTTGTTACTAAAATCCATTTATTTTCATCAATGTTTTGAAGTTGCATATTTTCAATATTCACAAATAATGCATTACAATTGGAAATGTTGTGTTTGTATTTTAAAAGTTGCACTTCACACGGTATATTATTGTAAAAGTTTTCAGAATGTATATGAGTACATAAATAATAATTATTAGCAATTTGTTTACATGGTTGATTAGAATAACCAAAATTATAGTCATTTATCAATAAATATTCAAAATTGGGCACAATAATTTTATAATGATTATTATATCTCGTAGGTAAAGGAAATAACTGGAATAAATTATAATTTTCTTTCTCTACTAGTGGGACCTCAATGACAAAGATTATCTGTTTATTTTTAGAATAACTTCTTATCTCTAAAGTGTTTTCTATATTTAAAACATTGTTTATTACTGGCTCAAATGGCAGTTTTTCGAATGTTAGTTTATTATTTAATATTTGCAACTCATCTAAAAATAATTCTGGGTTTAATATGGAGTTATGAAAAGTATTTAATTTTGCAAAAGTAATTGCCGTTTGAATATTTTCTAAAATATCGTAAATATTTTGATAATAAGTAGTTATTTGGGTAAAAACCATATGAATGCGAAAAAATTCAAAAAGATTGGTTTCTTCGATTTCGACATTATTTATTACTTGTATGAGTTCATTAACTCGTAGATTTAAAGTTTTTTGGTTATGAGATACGTTTTTTATAATTTCTTCAAAATTATTAATTGATTTGCTTAGAATGGTCATTTGTTTGTCTAGGGCAAGTTTTTCGTTTTCTTGGTTTTGTCTGAGTATATTAATGTTATTGTCAATTCGTTCCGCGTCATCTTGATCTAAATTACCTGTAATGGCTTTAATTATGCTACCTAAGGCATTTACTAATGCACGTGTTTTGCGTGTTTTAGTTGGGATTATTTGATTTAATTGATTATAGATTTTTTGCTGTAAATTGTCAGTTATTATATATGAGTTAGAAAATTCTGCTTCATATTTGGTAAAGTTTTTAATGTTTTCTCTAAGAATATTATATTTATTATTTATATCTAAGAATTCACTAAATAAACTATTCATATCAAATATTTGTATAAATGTCCAATGATTTGTTGCTTTTAAGGCACTACCTATCTTATAGGGTAAGATTCCTGGATTATCATTTAAGTTGTGGTATTTGGGGGTGTTTCCTTCGGTGAGGGACCATCTGTAACAAGTGGCTTTTTTAATTCTTTTATATGAATTATTTCCGTTTTATCTGGATATTTAAGATTTTTTATTTTTACACGATTGTGTTCAAGTATTTCGATTATTAAATAAGGGCCAGTGAATTTTGGCTTATTTTTATTTCTTTCTGACAATTTTTTATAGACTTTTTGATTAAGTTGGAAATCTGACGATTCGTCGCCTTTAGTGTTTGTTTTTGTTAAAACATTTTGTTTTTTAAGATCAGTTTTGTTTGCAACGTTTTCATAGACTGCGTCTATTTTTTCTTTATGAGACGAAATATAATCAGAGTAAAAAGTAGTAGGGATAAGATCTAAAGGGTCTCTTGAGTTTGTATGACCTAAGACAAGTTCATGTGGGCTAAATTTGGTTGTACTATGAACACTTGAATTGTATGCTATAATAGCGTAGGGCATTAATTCTGTAACTGATTTATTTTTATCTTTTTGTTTTAATATTCTTAAATGTTCGATAAGGGTAGAATGGAAACGTTCTACTGGTGAGTTTGACTCGTGATGTTTAGGGGTAGTAAAATGTATATTTATTTTCTGAGCTTTAAGTAGTTCTCTTAAAAGGTCATTATTAAATTCTCCGCCGTTGTCACATGTTATTGTTTCGGGGCAACCATAAAATGAAAAGAAATTTATTAATTTATCGCAAACCGATTTTGCATTTTTATCATAAGGGTAAGCTTGTCCGAATTTTGAGAATTTATCAAATATTGTTAAAAAGTTCTGTGTTTCAAAAATAAATGTATCCATATGTAACATTTGAAAAGGTTTAGAGGGTGTGTCAGTTTTTGTAAGGGGGACGTAAGATTTAAGTCTGCTGTATTTTGCAGTTTGGCAAATATTGCAATCGTTAATATATTGATTAATATCGTCTTTCATTTTAGGCCAATAATACAATTCTTTTAATCGTTCATAAGTAGCTACTGCGCCTCTATGATTCGTTTTACTTTGATGTTGGTGACTGATAAGTAAAATTTTTTCTTCTTTTTCCAAAATATTACTTACTAACTTAGTACACCGTATAATTTTAATATTTTGAAAATTTTTAAGATAGACATCAGTAAAAATCGGAATTAATTCTTTATTGTGAAAATATACGTAACACGTTTTATTGGGACTCATATAATCACGAATAAATATTTTTATAGTTTCAGGATTTTCAGGCAGTTCTATATGATTAATTTTATTTTTGCCAAAGTTTTCAGTTTTAAATTGAATATCAGGGTGAGGTGATTTTTAATTAGAAATTGTAAGCTTTTATTGTTAATTATTTCATCAAGGATATTTAGACTTGCATTTCCGGGGTTATCTTGATTACTGTGAACTGTTGAGTCAGAAGTATTCGCGTGTGCGACCTTAATGTCAGATAAAATGTTTATTTTTTGCTTACTGCAACTCGGTTTTTCTGATGCAATTTTTTCGTCGTCTTGAGTAGGATTTTCAGCGTCTTGAATAGGATTTTCAGCTAAATGACGTAAATATTCTACGATATCTTGATTTGAATCGCCTGGATTATTAATTATTGATTCGTTTTCATAGACATTTAATTGAATGCGCGAAAGGGCATCGGCGTTACTATTTTGAGAGCCTTTTTTATAAATAATTTGATAGTCGTATTCTTCTAAGCTTAAGCGCCATCTTACTAATTTAGAATTCGGTTCTTTTAAATTAAAAAGCCAGACAAGAGGTCTGTGATCAGTATAAATATAAAATTTGCGACCAAATAAATAAGGACGAAAGTATTTACATGCCCAAACTATTGATAAGAGTTCTTTTTCGATAACTGAATTATGTAATTCGGATTCATTTAAAGTTCGTGAGGCGTATGCTATTGGTTTGTCATTTGGAATAGTTCCTTGTGATAATACTGCACCTAATGCGTAATTACTTGCATCTGTAGTCAAAAGAAAAGGTTTAGAAAAATCTGGATATCTATAGGTTTTAGTATAAATTGGGGTGTCGTCAGTTAATTTTATATTATGTTTAATTGCATTTGTAAAAGTTAAGGGTATACCTTCACAGTGAAAAATGTCCCTAAATTCATGACAAAGTTTACGAATTTCTGTTTTTCCTCGTAATTACAGTGATCTAAATTAATGTTTTTTAGATTAGCTTTAAGTAAATTGTCAAGTTCTTTTTCTGGTTTTTCGTATGATACCGGGTGATCTATAAAATTGAGTTCATTTAAATTTATTTTTCGATATCAAAAGGTTCAAGAAATTGGAGCTCTATAGGGTTTTCTCTTGGATTTAAGGCGGTAGTAAAAGTTTGATAATTTTCTATTTTTACATGACATTCTGGGATTTCAATATGTCCTAGTTTTTGATAAGGAAGAATACCGTAACCGCTTGGTATATTAACAGGAATTTGGATTTTTGAATAGTTCTTGGTTCAATAATATAAGAAAAATTATTTTTAATATTTTCAGAATTTTTCTCATTTTCGTGTTCATGACGTATCGGAATTTCTGTATTAGGCAATTTTAACAAAGATTTGCTAAAATCTAAATTAGCATTTAATTGTTTAATTAGATCTAAACCTATTAATCCTCCAAACTTATTAGAAAAATCAAAAAGATAAAATTTATGTGTACCGGGGTATCAAAAGTTGGAAAAATTGGCAATGTAGCAACTTCGTTATGAAAAGATGTTGCGTGGGCAGTTTGTACTTGAAAAATTTCTTCTTTAATAAGATGTGGGAAATTTTGGTAAGCAATTTGAGGGTTAATGAAACTTCTTGTACTTCCTGTATCTAATAAAAATTTAGCATTTAATTCAGGGATTAAAATAAATGGTAACTGAATATTGTAATTATTTAGAAATATTTTGTCTGGTTCGAATTCAGGCTCGTTTGAGTAAAATTTGCATTTTCCGTTTCATTGTTTTGGGTATTTTTGTAAAATTGAGTATTAAAGTTATCTACGATATTTGGCTGACCTGTATTTAAGTAGGAAAAATCATAGGGTTGGTTATAGTCAATTTCTGGATAGTTATAGTTATTAGGATCAAAAGTGTAATTATTTTCTGGATAATTACTATTTTCAAAGCTACAGGGTTCTTCAAGTAAAGTATTTTGTTGTTCAGGCGTTTGCTGAAGAACTTCTTGGTTATATAATTCTTGAGAAATAAATTTATTATGAATAACTGTGTTTCCAGAAGAAGTATCCATCGGTTCTATATTTCTATTTAAATTTGTTCTTCGAGACATTTGTCCGAAATTTTGATTATTAAAATTATTAAAAGGAGGTCTTTGCTGATTAAAAATCTGAGGTCTTTGCTGCGCAAAACCTTGGTTTCTAAAAGTATTTTGAGAGTTATTATTATTGGAAAAATTCGGTCTTTGTTGACTGCATGACGTATTAGGCTGTGAAAAATTAGGTCTTTGAGCAAAAGGATTATTTTGTTGCGTAAAATTATTAAAATTATTTTGTTGTGGAAAGCTAGAAAAAGGTCTCTGGTAATTAAACATTTGAGGTATGTAAGTCTGTTGTGGTATATAAGTTTGTCTTGGTATATAGGTCTTAATTGGTCTATATTGGGGTATATTAAATCTTTGATTTTTATTTTGAATAATTGGTTGTTTAAAATTTGAATATTGAGCATTTTTAAAGGAAATAAAATTTTCTTCTTCACGCACATAAGACATAGCTTGTTCTAAGTTATTAGGATGTTTTAGACGCGTTACTAATTGTAAGTTGTAAGGTAAACCATTTAAAAAAGTTTTAAGAGCAAAAGATTCGTAATGATCAATTTTTATTCTTTTAACTTCTGCTGATTCTGGACTAGCATTTAATTTAGCAAAAAGCAAGCTTCTACAATCTTGTATTCTCATACCAAATAATAGAGGACTTTCATTTTTAAAGGGTTTTAAGTTTAATAAGTCTTGGATTAAGCAATCAATTGATCTGTGATCGGAAAATGTTTGATAAAGTACATCTTTTATAAGTTCCCAACTACTAAGTTCAATTCGTGAAATTATTAATTCTGCGGCTCTACCACTTAATTTACTTAAAATAGTGTCGAAAATAACAGTATTAATTGGATCATTAGCATTATTTCTATTTTTAAAAGCTTTTTGGAAATTTTCTACAGCAATTATATATCTATTTAATAATTTTGGATTACCATCAAAAACAGGAATGTTATCAGCTTGATATCTTAAGAGTTGATAATTTGGATTAGACATTGTGTTGCTATTGGAACCAGTATCTGATTGGTTTATAGATAAAGTATTTAAAGATTCGATGAGTGAATCTAAATTAAATTCGTTAATTAAATCTATTTTGAAGACTAGTTACACTCTGTACAATAAAAATATAAATATTTTTAGTTGTTGGTTTAAAAATAAACTGTATGCTATTTTGCAGATTAAAATAAGCACACTTGCTTAATTAAATAATTGTTATCAGAATAGAAATAGTGTTACGTTATAAATACGCTATAAATAGGGGTGAAACAAAATAATAAAAATAAAAGGAAAATATCGATACAATGGTACAGGAAAAATAAAAATATTTTTGGACTTACAGTACTATGAAGATTGGTATCAGTTTCATTGGTTTCTTCTTAAATCTACGTTTCTTCTTAATCTACCTTAACCTAGGCCTAGAGAATCGGGATTCTTGATGGCTTCTTATGGCGCCTTAGATCGGCACTATCTACCATACGAAGTCACCTTCCCTGGTCCAATCGATGTCTTCAGGTCCTTGTGAACACACTGGTTGGACGTTGGAAATTCTCCGGGGACTTGCTGAAGTTGGCCTCTGTTGAAGTTTTTCCTTCAGGATTCTTGATGTCGTGTGTCGCCTTAGATCGGCACTATCTACACACGGCACTTCCCTCGTCGTTGTCGTTTTCTTGCCACCTTAGATCGGTACTATCTGCTTCGAAAACTTCTCAGACGTTTCGTAGGTTTTTATTTGGGCGAATTTTGAAAAAAACCGTGCTAATATGCCCTTAACACGTCCCAAAATGCTACCTTGACTGCGCCAGTTACAATACGGGCCGAAGGAATGATGTTTTTAAAAACAATTTTTCTTGAGAAAAACACTTTTATTTTTCACCAAACTCGAAAATTGTAACAAAATTTATTTTTTGAGAGGAACGGGAACGAAAACTAAAGTTACAACAGTTTAGACTCAACTAACAGAAGTGTCATAAAATATTATTTCTAGCTATATTTATAAACTTTCTTATCTCTATTTCTAGGTGTGGCAATTAATGCTTATAAAGTAAGTTTATAGGATGTAACTGGCGTTCCTAAACTTTAGATATTCAGTAGGTCAATTTCAACATTATAATCGTTATCAGCGACCTTAAAAACCCCGGTACACGACTTGGGCCAGTTCTGACTCTTATTTAAAGGTATTACCTTTTCCAACGGGCGTCTTAAAAAAACGCAAAATTTTGAGCTACAGCAATGTAATTTACGGTTTGTATAAAGTAGAATTTAAGTACAAATATTACAAATAATTTTTGGACCTGAATGCAAAAAACCGCATTTCGATCCGTCCCGTCCGGTCTTAAAAAATTCCGAACTTTTTTGCTTCATTGCCTCGACCACTACTAACAACCTTTAATACTAATATAGCATTTCGCAATTTGTATATCAAAGTTAAAAATGTATGAACTAAATTAGCCGCCCCCTAAAAATGTGCCGCCCACGCTCCAGCCTACTCAGCCTGCTGATAAATCCAGCACTGACGACTTATTACTGGTGCATGTTTCTGCCTTTACTAATTTTCAAACGTAGCGGTGACATTACTATTTTTTTGACTTCATAAAACGAAGCTTGTTTTAATTTGACGTTTTGTAATAGTTATTTTTACGCCCGCGGCTGAAAGTTGTTGCCCGAGCTCCGCGAGGGCAACAATCAGCTGTGGGCGTAAAAGTGCTTTACGCCAGGGGTGCAAACAATATTTTTTGTACGACGGGCGTAAAAGTGCAATTTTATGCCCTCAAATGGAGGCGTAAAATTGTATTTTTGATTTTACATAAAAAAACACTAAAATTTATTTATACTACGAAGTATTTAGTTTTATTATTTACTAAATTATTTGTTTTTTTTTTAATGCCGAGGTGCAATAAAATTATTTTTATTTTAATACTTTAACACATTTGAACTTTAAAATTTGTTACAAGATTAAAAACAGTTTGCCATATTATGCGTAGGTTACAACGAGATCAAATATTGTACAAAATTTCCCGTTTTTTGCAATTCAAATGGTAAGACCTGTTATTTACAATTATTAAGACTGTTCGTTCCAAAGTTTGTGTGGTATTATTAAAACCTAAAATTACTATTTCTAGACAATATTTTATTTTAAAATAGTGGACCCCAAACCATATTTTTTATTTTTAACTAAATTTAAACAACTAATTTTAAGGCGAGGTCGCTTTTATATTTTTTTTTGTTAACGATGTACTTATTCCCTATTCACCAGAGATCGTTGTTGAACTAGAAAAAAATTTAAGTTTTATACTGTGTTTATGTAAGTAAAAAGAAAACAATATAAAAATTAGATGGACAAAAAATGTACGAAACCTGTGAGTCTCATTTTTTTATGGTGAAAACGTTCAGATCATAAATTCATAAAGTTTTACTCGTATTATGGTAAAAACACAGTACCAGTTGCAGCAAAAATGGTAAAATGCATTTGGTAATTATAATTACTGATGCTGCTTAACTCCTAATAATTTTTAATGTGTTAATTAATGATGCACTAGGTTTTCCAAATATTTTCTTTCAATAATACTTTGATGATGTTTTTTGTAATGTTACAAAGATATTTTCTTTATTTTAATTTTATGATTTTTCGACACAAAATTATTTCACTTCAACCTAAATTCAGTGTCTTTTTAAATTTTTTTTTATTGGCACTTTATATGTTATATTAAAATCACACAACATTATTTAAAATTGTTAACGAATAAATTAATAAAGGGTCGTTTAAAAAGTTATGATATGTGTTTTTTTATGTCCACTATTTAGTCTAATTTGAATTTGTATTGGTAAATATCAACTGACCAGAAATTAACAAAAAAACTTTTTATACATATTTTAAGCTAGGTTTATTTTACCTAGAAAAGTTTAATCTGATACAATTAAAAAAAAACATTGGCGAAGGCAAACCAATCGACTACAAGTAAAGAGGGTAAATATACGTGTAAAAAATATTTTCATTCGAACGATAAACAGGTTAACGGTGGGTGCCAAATTCGATTTCTGATTCGTTTGAAGCACGTAAAAGCTAACGCAAACATACGTGTACTAAAATTGATGAAATTAGAAGTAGCATGTGGTATTGGGTGACGTTTGTTCGAAAAACATCAAATTTATTTGATTTTGAAACCAGAAAAGCGACTTAAGTATTGACACAAAAATATCTTTATTTTTGACCTTTTTGATTCTAAATTTATATTACTGTTATACGAATAAAAAATAAAGTAGTATAATTTTGTTGGGCATTATTATTTAGTTATTATTTTATTTTTCAAGGTTTCATAAATAAAATATTGAAAAACTTCAAAGTTGCAGTCTTAGTGAAAAGGTTGTCCCAACTCTATTTATACACGAAATAACTTCGCACATGTACAAGATACAAAAATAAACTTAAAATAAAAAAGTTTATTTGAATACAGTCTTTTTACTGACAGTGCCAATTAATATACAAGGTGTCTTAAAAATAGACTTTTTATTGTCAAAACGGTTTTTTTTAATGGAACACCCTGGTTATTTTTTTATTAAATTTTGACCCTGTATTAAATTCTCCATTAAAAATGTAAAACACACTATACATCAATTATTGCGAGTTTTTGAGATATCAGCATTATGCTGTTATACTGAATAACAATTGAAAGTAAAGAAAGAAAATAATATTTTAAATTCAATTATTTTTAAATGATTTTGTCACTATCAGAGTGACAAATAATATAGGGTGTTTCACAACTTATCCGACAAACTTTAAGAGCGGATTCTACAATAAAAAATATGAAAAAACTCTATATGATATATGTCCTAAACGTCTTAGCTTTTAAACTACAGGGTGTTAAGTTGTTTTAAAAAAATGTGTTTTTGTACAATAAATTTTATACTAATTTAGATACTTTGAAAAAATTTAAGGAGAAGGCTCCTATGCACCAAAAGACATTTTTTGCCACACAGGAAAAAACATCATTTTTACCAGTGTCATTCATAAGGGGTTTAAGGTAAATATAAACCATTTTTCGGCATATTGTCTTTGGCATGGACAAATCCTATCTAATTAAAAAATAAAAATTCAAAGCAAATTTTTCACTGTAGAATATATAGGTATATAATAATATATACCTATATTAATATATATATATATATATATATATATATATATATATATATATATATATATATATATATATATATATATATATATATATATATATATATATATATATATATATATATATATATATATATTTTTTTTGTAGCTTTCTTGGGGTATGTAGTCCTTTTAATAAAAGTATATATAAAATTTTTGCATAAATGCAATTTCTATTGACGTTTCGGCTGGCATCCCAAGCCTTTATCAAAATAAAATGGTCAAAACACTTAAAACATAGTACAACACAATTATTACATGTCAACAACATTACAACAACAAACACCATCCTTTTATCGATGGTGGTATACATGTGTATAAAATGTATATATATATATATATATATATATATATATATATATATATATATATATATATATATATTACAAAATATTTTACTCCCTTTAAAGACAGTTAAAAGAAAACGTCCTGCTTTTCTATGCTATCCACCACCCATCATTGCCAAATCGGACAATTTTTATTTGATGAAAGAATCTTAAAATGCAAAGTATTTTGACTCCACATTCCGTATACCAGTGGATTACAACTTCAACATGGTAGCTCGTAATATGAATTTACGGTATTAGTTACAAAAATATTTTTTTATGTTATTGCCACAACTACTGGAATAGCTTATTAAAAGTAATATTTCTTTCTTTATATTTAGAAGTTGAAAGCCGATTGGGAGATTTATAACTTTCACTTTATACGGATTTTTGACAATGAAAAAATCGTTCATTATCGACTTATAAGATTCATATCATTATTAATAAATTATCGAAATCTGTAATATGATAGCTATTCTAATCACGCGAGGTTAATAAAAATAATAAACCAGTAAAACTATTTTTAATAACACTTGACGTGATAAAAAGTGTATTTTACTGCCGAGTTAGCTTTCGCCTTTTTAATCCAGATTTTAAGATTCCTAAACCAATCTGTAAGACCGACTTGGAAATCAAACGCAGGCCGATGCAGATATCTCTTTTACTGGACCTTAATTTATTATTGTTGAGAGTGAAGTGATAAGTTCGGGGCCTGTCCAGTTAGACCGTACAGGGAGGCATACGTGCGGAACCACAAATTTCTCTGTTGGGAGCTGCAAGTGGAGGAATTATACTGGACAATTCTTAGGAGCAGAAGACGTGGAAGTACCTATAAAAAGTGATAAATTCCCTACAGTCCGACGATGGGCAAGAAAACGAAGACTATCTGTGAGCAAAGGATCGTTAATAAGGCGAAACGCTCTTCTTTGAATGGAAGCAAGAATACTCAGTATTGTGGGGGACGCTATCCCCCAGATATGAGAACAATATTCCAGACGGGGTCGGATTTGAGATACATACAAAGTGTATAAATTGGAAAGGGAAAAATACTTTTTGCTTAAAAGAGAAATCCAAGCTCTTTGAAGCTGCCGTGAGTATAGGTATAATGTGTTTATGCCAGTTAAGTTTATTCCCAAATGGTACGCCCACAAGAACAAATGTGTCTTTGCTCTGCAGAACTTGGCCGCTCCAAAGTAAAGGATAGGTATTTGACTTTTTCCTGGACATGGAACATAATTGTGTTTCGGATGCATTAAACTGGACGAGATTTTGGGCGCCCAAATCCAGTATTAGATTAAGGTCCTGTGAAAGATATATCTGCATCGCCCTGCGTTTGACATCCAAGTCAGGCTTAGAGATTGGTTTGGGAATCTGAAACCTGCAGTGTTGGGTACTATTGTCAACAAAAGTATGACTATAATATAACATAACTATTGAGGCATAAGTGTGGCACTACGTTTCTCCGTGTTGGGTGCTGGAAGAAGAGGAATTATACTGACTAATACCTCGAAGCCCTGAAATACTAATAGAAAGTAATAGATCTCTTACAGTAGGGCGATGGACAAGACGGAAAAGCTTTTCTGTAAGCAAATAATTAATAAAGTGAACAACTTTTCTCTGAAGGACATCTAAAATTTTTTATTTAACTTTTCTCAATTCTTTGTAAAAACTAAAAAGGAGAATAAAAAGATACTTATTTATTATTTTCTAAATTTTGTTCTCATATCTAAGGTTTTCCGACAACATAATTTTATTGGATGGTCTTTTTGTTAGGTACACGCCTGGAAAGAATGGGACCGCTTCGGTCCTGGTCCCGGGGTATACGAGCTGACCCTGTTCAGCCCTATTGACCCCTATGAACTTGCCGGTCGCCTGAAACAAAATAAAAGAAAACCTCCCAAAAACCCAAAAATTCGAATTAAAAAACGACGTTTTGGTGGCAAGTCTGCCACCGTTGTCAAGTTAAAAATGAACTTAAAAAATAAAAATATAAAACTAACTAATTTTTAAATTAGAAATGATTAAATTTTGTGCTTTTAGAATCTCAAACTGAAAATAGTTTGACATATGTGTCATGAGTGTCATAAGTAACTGGTGAATTTATTATTTGTAAGACAAAAAAGGTAATGAGTTAATTGATTTTTAGCTTTCCTGAAGATACTTCAGTATCGAGCAAAGGCAATAGGGGTCAATAGGGCTGAACAGGGTCAGCTCGTATACCCCGGGACCAGGACCGAAGCGGTCCCATTCTTTCCAGGCGTGTACCTAACAAAAGACCATCCAATAAATGAATCCGCCTAACCAATATAGAGCATATCTTCAATAATTTTATTTAAAGACGAGCTGTTCGGCTTATTAATAATCCTTTGCTTACAAAAATACTCCATTCTCTTGCTTATCGTCGAACTGCAGGGAATCTGTCGCTTTTTGGTAAGTACTTTCACGGCTTCTGCTTTAAGAAATAATTCTGTATAATTCCTTATCTTGCGGTTCCCCACAGAGAAACTCGTACCACCCTATACATTGCCTCCATTAACCCCTCCATTGCTTACTTCTGTCATTGGCAATATACATGGCGAGTTATAACTAAAAATATGGAAACTGACCAAGAGTAAAGTTCCAATATTTTTAAAATTAGAACAAGATTGTATAAGTAAATGTTGTAAAGAATTAAAATTTATATAAAAATTTAAAGTTAAAGCATTAAAGTAAAAAAAAATAATAATTTTGTCATTTTCTTACTTTCTTATGTTAGGAGGCATTAATACCTAAATACTCGACACAAGATAGCGAATTTTATAAAAAATATTTAGTTTTTTTTTTAATTATGCGTCCCTTTGCCAAGTTAAAGTTTTAAAACATAAAGAAAAAAAATTCTGTACTTTTATGCTTCAACTTTAAATTTCGACATAAAATTCAATTTTCTTCAACACTTTTAAAATTTTGCTTTATTTTTAAAAATAAATGTACCTAACTTTTAAACATTTTTTTATATTTTTAGTTTTAAGCTGTATAATCCAAATTGGAGTAATATTTTACATTTACTAGTTTTTGACCATGCGACCGGTTTTTTCAAAATGCCAATTTAAAATTTAAAAAAATTTGGTCCATTTGTCCTCTTGTAACACCTATCCTGGGACACGCTGTATCTGTATCCTTATATGGTCCTACTAGACAGGCCCCGAACTTCCCACGTTGCCTGGTTTTCTATCCATAGAATCTGTAGAACATGGAACCCTCTGCTCACGAAAGTCTTTTCTTCTTCTTCAGATATTTAAGTCCCCCATTAACAAACTACTTTTTACCTCGCTTAAGACGCTACGTTAGTATAAGGTCTTTTGGCCTTCGAAAATTTTTCAAAGATAAAAAAATAAAAAAAAACACTGTGTAAAGATTCTGAAAATAAATACGTAATGTTTTTTTTTGACAGTCCACGAAAGCTAAAAGACTAAACACTAACATACCACGGGTGGCTTAAGTAAGGTAAGAGGTTGTTTGTTGACACGGGATTTTAATATTTAAAGATAGGGACAGTGGCGTAGCTAGGTCAGCAGGAGCCTTGGAGCAAAAAACTAAAATAGGGCCCTTATCTCAAGAAAAGTAAAAACTAAAAAAAAGGTCTCTACCTTTTTGCACCTACATCTATCATAGATGTCTTTTTTCTTCTTATTTATTTTCTTTATCGAGGCAAAAAGGTCCTTACCTTTTTACCTGCATTCACACAGTTTCTTTTTACTGCTAAGCTTGGGGGCCCCTCTTAACTCCAAGAGGCCCCCTAAACTTGGTAGGCCCGGGGCACTGCCCCTCCTAGCTCCATAGTAGCTACGCCATAGGATTGGGGGAAAACGGGACAACCTCTGTGTGCAGCAGGTTCTACAGCCTAGACACTCTAATAATCAAAAAAACGAAAAGAAAAATGGTAAGTTCGGGGCTTCTCTAATAAGACTGTATACGAATGCGTAACTGTGGCCATACGTGTTAGGAGCTGGAAAAATTAAAATTATACTGACTAATTCCTCATAGCAGAAGCCCTAAAAATACCGATAAAAAGTAATAAATCTCCTTACAGCAGGGCGATAAACAAAAACGAAAAGCTTTTCTGTAAGCAAATAATTAATAATAGGGCTAATATACATAAGAACAATTTATTACTTTTACTCATTGTGGTAACATTGAAAAACTTTTTTTTAAATGTGATGAAGACTATGTTGTAAAAATAAGTTTTTAGTTGGCAAAATGTTTTTTTTTAAGTTTAAACAAAATAAATCAAAAATAGGTCTTTTAATTTTCTCGAATTGGGTGTTTATATATTTAAAAAAATTTAAGTAGCCCATATTATGTTTTACCTTTGCGCTATTTGCTTTTATTTATACAATTTTAAAATGAATCATAATAATGCTTAAAACAACACCTGTATACTTTTTGGTTAAGTTGTACAGTGTTGCCTTGCATCAAAAAAATGCTTCTGTAAAAAGAATCAAAATAATACTCAACATAAAACTTTTATATACGCCGGTGTATATTAGCAGCGCTACTTGCGGCAATATCGCGAACTAAATTTAATATACAATTTTCATATATCTCACTAAATTGACTCCAAGAAAGTTACTAGTATGGCCATCTCAGAACCATTAGGCCAAATTACATTTTTGGTATTAAATCTGACCAAAATTTCAGACATAATCCTGCAAATGCGATCTATCTCTGTCCAATATTAGGGAAGATATGAGGCAAAACTTTTTTGCGTCCGATATACGGACGCAAGATAGTCAAGGAAGCAGTTTGATATGTGCGAGGTCTTTAGGGGAAGCAATATAGTGCTGCTGATGTATATATATATATATATATATATATATATAATATATATATATATCTATTAATAATATATATATATATATATATATATATACAGGGTGATTCACGGTCGATGGTAGGTTAGACGTTTATGGAAAACGGAACGCAGAATTTTTCTGAAAATTTGGCATCTTACATTTTCTTACCTGTTCTATCGATCTAAAATATTTTCAGCATTGCGACGTTGCCGCTTCTATCAAAAAGTCCTAGAAACTTTACTTTTTTCAAATGGAACACCCCTATATTAACAAGTTTTTATATTCGCCCTTTTATTATAAATACTTTTTTGTTAATATTGCCCTATACCTATCTCTATCGGTTTTTGAGATAAAAAATAATTTGTGTTAAATATGGTGCAAAACATGGCCCTAATTAAACTTAAGTAAATTAGTGCTCTCAATTCATGAAAAGTTGATGTTTTGGTGGTAGTTTAGACAGACACGATGTATTTAATTTACACCGGCAAATCGACTCCATATCATACAGGGCGTGCTAAAATTACTATTATTTCCGTTATTCTTAAAAGGAGTCAAAAGATCATTTTTTCAAATGAAACCCCCTGTATATTACTCAATAAAATTAAAGATGAAGAAGAACGCTTTAAGATGACATATCATGTCCCTATACCTAAATCATCAAGTTTTCTTAATAAATCCGCTTTTTGTAAAAAAATATTTTTAAAGAATTTAATGTTAAGTAACCATGGAAATATCAAGCTTATGACAGTTTGGTGACTTTGAATTTTATGAAATTATTTATTTTACACGGACAGTGTGATCAAATCATTGCCAGAAGTTGCAAAAAATTTAACCAAATGTATCCTGAATTAAGACCAATGAACGAGAGGAAGTTTGTACGACTACAAAATAATTAAATTAACATGTGAAAGTACAGAAAATAACATAATTAGGACGAATTAAAATAACAAAATTGTAAACAAAATAACAAATTTTTAAAATAAATGCTAAAAATGTCCATTACATTCTAAACATTTTAAAATGTTCTTTTGTACACGACTCGTGGTTGCTTTTTCAATTTGATGGGGATTCAGATCTTCAATACACCGCACTATTCGCCGTCGCAGTTCATCTTTAGTAGGCACTGGAGTAATGTACACCCTTTCTTTTAAAACACCAAAAAAAAAAAGTCAAGCTGCGTGAAATCGGGTGATCTCGGTGGCCAATCCCATGGCCCCAAGCGCCTAAACCAACGATCGTCAAACATTTCGTAAAGTTCCCTGGAAACTTCCTGGGTACAATGAGCTGGCGATCCGTCCAGTTGAAACCACGAATTCCTATATTCCTCTAAAGACAAATTATCGACAAAAACGGTAACAGTCTTCCTTAGTATTTTGAGATATCTCTGAGCATTGAGTGTGTCATCATAAATAAAAAAGCTAATTTTATTCTTCTTAAAAATACAGAAAACATTTAGTTCAAATTTTTCTTGAAACCCCATTTTTTTATCACGTTTCATTTTGGAAGATTATTTTAAAGACTGTCAATAACTGTTTATAAGTTACTTATAAAAGTCACCAAAGTGTCATAAGCTTGATATTTCCATGGTTACTTAAAATTAAATTCTTTAAAAAATATTTTTCACAAAAAAGCGGCTTATTAAGAAAACTTGATGATTTAGGTATAGGGACATGATATGTCATCTTAAAGCGTTCTTCTTCATCTTTAATTTTTTTGAGTAATATACAGGGGTTTCATTTGAAAAAATGATCTTTTGACCCCTTTTAAGAATAACGGAAATAATAGTAATTTTAGCACGCCCTGTATGATATGGAGTCGATTTCTCGGTGTAAATTAAATACATCGTGTCCTGTCTAAACTACCACAAAAACATCAACTTTTCATGAATTGAGAGCACTAATTTACTTAAGTTTAATTAGGGCCATGTTTTGGACCATATTTAACACAAATTATTTTTTATCTCGAAAACCGATAGAGATAGGTATAGGGCAATAGTAACAAAAAAGTATTATAATAAAAGGGCGAATATAAAAACTTGTTAATATAGGGGGTGTTCCATTTAAAAAAATAAAATTTCTAGGACTTTTTGATAGAAGCGGCTACGTCGCAATGCTGAAAATATTTTAGATCGATAGAACAGGTAAGAAAATGAAAGATGCCAAATTTTCAGAAAAATTCTATGTTCCGTTTTCCATAAACGTCTAACCTACCATCGACCGTGAATCACCCTGTATATATATATATATATACAGGTGATATTTTAAGCATTATTATGATTCATTTTAAAATTGTATAAATAACAGCAAATAGCGCAAAGGTAAAACATAATATGGGCTAGTTAAATTTTTTTAAATATTATAAACACCCAATTCGAGAAAATTAAAAGACCTATTTTTGATTTATTTTGTTTAAACTTAAAAAAAAACATTTTGCCAACTAAAATCTTATTTTTACAACATAGTCTTTATCACATTTTTAAAAAAGTTTTTCAATGTGACCACAATGAGTAAAAGTAATAAATTGTTCTTATGTATATTAGCCCTATTATTGATTATTTGCTTACAGAAAAGCTTTTCAGTTTTGTTTATCGCCCTGCTGTTAGGAGATTTATTACTTTTTATCGGTATTTTTAGGGCTTCTGCTATGAGGAATTAGTCAGTATAATTTTAATTTTTCCAGCTCCTAACACGTATGGCCACAGTTACGCATCCGTATACAGTCTTATTAGAGAAGCCCCGAACTTACCATTTTTTTTTCGTTTTTTTTTAATTATTAGAGTGTCTAGGCTGTAGAACCTGCTGCACACAGAGGTTGTCCCGTTTTCCCCCAATCCTGTGGCGTAGCTACTATGGAGCTAGGAGGGGCAGTGCCCCGGGCCCACCAAGTTTAGGGGGCCTCTTGGAGTTAAGAGGGGCCCCCGAGCTTAGCAGTAAAAAGAAACTGTGTGAATGCAGGTAAAAAGGTAAGGACCTTTTTGCCTCGATAAAGAAAATAAATAAGAAGAAAAAAGACATCTATGATAGATGTAGGTGCAAAGAGGTAGAGACTTTTTTTTAGTTTTTACTTTTCTTGGGATAAGGGCCCTATTTTAGTTTTTTGCTCCAAGGCTCCTGCTGACCTAGCTACGCCACTGTCCCTATCTTTAAATATTAAAATCCCGTGTTAACAAACAACCTCTTACCTTACTTAAGCCACCCGTGGTATGTTAGTGTTTAGTCTTTTAGCTTTCGTGGACTGTCAAAAAAACATTACCTATTTATTTTCAGAATCTTTACACAGTGTTTTTTTTATTTTTTTATCTTTGAAAAATATACGAAGGCCAAAAGACCTTATACTAACGTACCGTAGTGTCTTAAGCGAGGTAAAAAGTAGTTTGTTAATGGGGGACTTAAATATCTGAAGGAGAAGGAAAGACTTTCGTGAGCAGAGGGTTCCATGTTCTACAGATTTTTATGGATAGAAAACCAGGCAAAGTGGGAAGTTCGGGGCCTGTCTAGTAGGACCATATAAGGATACAGATACAGCGTGTCCCAGGATAGGTGTTACAAGAGGACAAATGAACCAAAAATGTTTTAATTTTAAATTGGCATTTTGAAAAAACTGGTCGCATGGTCAAAAACTAGTAAATGTAAGATATTACTCCAATTTAGATTATACAGCTTAAAACTAAAAATATAAAAAATGTTTAAAAGTTAGGTACTTTTATTTTTAAAAATAGAGCAAAATTTTAAAAGTGTTAAAGAAAATTGAATTTTATGTCGAAATTTCAAGTTGAAGCATAAAAGTACAGAAAAATGTATTTATTTTTTTTCTTTATGTATTAAAACTTTAACTTGGCAAAGGGACGAATAATAAAAAAAAAAGATCTTAAAGATTTTTATAAAATTCGCTATCTTGTGTCAAGTATTTAGGTGCTAATGTCTCCTAACATGTAAGAAAATGACAAAATTATTATTTTTTTTACTGTAATGCTTTAACTTTAAATTTTCATATAAATTTTAATTCTTTACAACATTATACTTATACAATTTTTTTCTAATTTTAAAAATACTGGAACTTTACTCTTGGTCAGTTTCTATATTTTTAGTTATAACTCGCCATGTATATTGCCAATGACAGAAGGAAACAATGGAGGGGGTTAATGGAGGCAATATATAGGGTGGTACGAGTTTCTCTGTTGGGAACCGCAAGATAAGGAATTATACAGAATTATTTCTTAAAGCAGAAGCCGTGAAAGTACTTACCAAAAAGCGACAGATTCCCTGCAGTCCGACGATAAGCAAGAGAATAGAGTATTTTGTAAGCAAAGGATTATTAATAAGCCGAACAGCTCGTCTTTAAATAAAATTATGTTGTCGGAAAACCTTAGATATGAGAACAAAATTTAGAAAATAATAAATAAGTATCCTTTTATTCTCCTTTTTTAGTTCTTACAAAGAATTGAGAAAAGTTTTATACAAAATTTTAGATGTCCTTCAGAGAAAAGTTGTTCACTTTATTATTTATGTGCTTACAGAAAAGCTTTTCCGTCTTGTCCATCGCCCTACTGTAAAAGATCTATCACTTTCTATTAGTATTTCCAGGGCTTCGAGGTATTAGTCAGTATAATTCCTCTTCTTCCAGCATCCAACACGGAAAAACGTAGTGCCACACTTATGCCTCAATACAGGGGCGTATCCAGGGGGGCACTCGGGCACGTGCCCCCCAGAGCCCTAGGCCTAGGATTAACCTATATGTATATAGTTATTTAAAATAATTTTTTTATTGAGTATTCTACTAATAAAAATAAAATTTTATGAATAATACGGCCTGATCTCCATATAGAAGGTCTGCCGCTGGGCTTTACAAGGATCTAGCGACAGCCCCTAACTATCGTCTCTGTGCTTCCATGCATGATTGGTTGCATACCTACTGAGTGTAATGCGTAGTAGTATCGCGTTTCGCGCTTATGTGATTGTGTATAGATGCTTTTAACAGAAACCGCGCATTTTCCATTTTGCAATACAGTTTATTTCGTTTATCTTTCTTTAGTGATTTGAAAGCATACTTGAAAGTTTGGTTTGTTAGTTTGTTTCCTATTGGAGGTTGGGATATAGGAATATCATTTTAATTGAGTTGATTTTGTGAATTCCCGTACGTAAGTATAAAATGTTTCACATTTTTTGTAGTACTCAGTGCAAATAATTTTATAGGATTGCATTATAGTTGTAGCCCAGTCAATTAGAAAAAAATAGATGCAATAATTTTTTATTTGTTAATTTTTTTAGTATTATGTGATGGAGTTTTATTTTTTACCGTTTTAAAAGTTCAAAAGAGTTATGCGTTTAAAAAGAGTTATGATTTCCTGGGTTAAAGTAGACTGGGTTATTAAATATGGTAGTAGTCTACATTTAATACCCATCTATATTTTTAGAGGATGGAGGAGAAACTACCACCTAAAAAAAAATGAAGACTCAGTCTTTATTTACATGGCTTAATCCTGGTAAAAACATAGATGAGACTTCACAATCGAGTACTCAGCAAAACAAGGAACAAAGTAAAAGCAAAACCGAGGAATTTGAAATTAATAATGAACCACAGAGAGTGGCTAGTACTTCTACTTCTAAAGAGGTCAGTATGGTAAGTTTATTTTGTTGTTATACTTGTATTACTTGTTATATGGACATTTAAACACTTAAGCCAACACCATCTAAACAAGAAGACCTAACAGCTAGTTTAATTAAGTAGTCCGTTTGCTTAGATTTTTTACTATGTTTATTATTTCCAGTTTCTACCAACATTTATGCAAAAAAAGTTGGTAGAAAAAATAAACAATAAACGTAGTGAAATATCCAATGAAACGAACTACCTAATTAAACCAGCTGTTAGGCCTTCTTGATTACAAGGTGTTGCTTAAGCTGTTTAAACGTTGATCAGCAAGGAAAAACGCATATAATACATCGGACTTTGTCCCACGTTAAATAAACATTACTTAAAACTTTTGTTTTTATTTTTTGCAGGCAGCGACATCAATTAAACCAAATGTGTTAGGCGAAGTTTATATTAACGTTAACGACATTTCACAAAACATAATTTCGTTTCTAGAGTTACCAGGAGTTGAATTGAAACTTAGACTATTCACAACAGACCAAACATTACCTGTTTTTTCAATGCTAAAATGCCGTTTGTTTTGTTGCCATGATTAAAATACTAAACATGAAAACACAAACGTGTGTGACAAAGAAAACAAATCAAAATAATTTACCTTTATTTACAAATACCTTTGTGTTGGCAACACTGTCAATAATAAAATGACTGAGAGCATTTCGATTGCCAGAGGCGTACCATTCTAAGGCAATAATTAAATAAGCAAAAATAACACCAAATAAGAATGTTTTAGATAAACTTGCAAAACTTTTCTAAATAAGATTTGGGTATGTATAATTTTACGTTTTATAACGTGGATATATAAAAAATTAATAAAATATAGAATAAAAACTGGATAGGTGGCTTAATTTAAAAGATTGTATTACTAAAAACGTATATTCCTATTTTTTTGGACGACATTTTATTTTGCTTGCTACTTTATGGCTTTTTTGTGCTTGCAATGTATAATATGATGCCTATATATTATAATTTAAACCCAAGAAATTTTAGTTAGTAACTAACTAGACATGGTATATTCAGAATATTTTAAATAATAGATTGAAAATCATGATCTTTTTATTTCAAATTATTATGGTATTAAAAGTATTCCAGTCTATTAATCATACAAAATAATATGCATTCGTTTAAAAAGACTTGATGTTTTACTAACTTATACATACGGTTGCGCATTCGCCATTCTACACATACTTTACTTATAAATGAACTGACTGATTATGATAATACCCGATTTGCACTAACTAGTTCGTGATTTATAAAAGTCAAAACACACTAGGTGCTCAGGTTTCGGTACGCTCAAGGACCGATCAAATATCTTACATGGTATTTAAATATCATTCAAGGTAATTCTTTTAAAATGCATGTAAATTATTTGATCGGTCCGTGAGAGTACCGAGACCTAAGCGCCTAGTGTGCTTTCACCTTTAGCGAACAAGCATTCAATTTTTTTATTATTACTGGACACAAATATTCTTTACTTTCATTACATTTATGAGAAAATTATTTTAAAAATTGTTTATACTCACCTAATTTGCCATTTTAGATTTTGGGTAATATTTGTGATATGCTCTTTGTTTTTGACTGAATTTAAGCATTTACAAAACAACACAACGGTTATTTCGAGTAGACTAAAAACCAGTTACAAAGGTGCCACAAGCGTCATACAAATAAAGACGGCAATCAACTATCGCTGTCTAAACGCATCGTTTACAACGTGTGCGAGCAACAAAAAGGAGAATAATTGATAGTGAGACAGAACTGGTGACGCCGTGGCATCTTCTCAACTGGCGAGAACTTTACAATATAGCGATAAGCGAAAGATACCACTTTTAATACTAGTATATTTTTTTTGTTTAGAAGTTTTATAATTTAAAAAATTTTTGTTTAATTTTAAAAGCTATGGATTTAAGGTAGGAAAAGCTTGATTTTCTTAAATTTAAGACTAAGACCAAAATAAGATAAGTAATTTTAAAATGTCTCTTATTGCAATTTTTCATTTATTGCAAAAAGTAAAAAAACCACTTGTTATTGAAATAATATTATTTTTAACAAAAAAGTAACGATCATTATTTTATGAAGAGGTTTTTAGTAAATAAATAACACATAAATATAAATATACTTTTATTTGCATTTCAGTAAACATAACAAATACACGAATATACATGTTTTGTCACTTCAAAAGGTTCATAGACAACTAAAGCAAGAACAATGTGGGACAGATTCATTACCATGTTTATATGCCGGCATTTTTTGTCTAATGTCTTCCTGTTAGTGTACTACACGCCTTAGACGTGTATAAAAATTTTCAATATTTATATTGTCAAATAAATAAATCCTACAGTAAAAACTACATACTAAACTTGTATAAAAACACAATCAAAACAACAAAAAAATCAACAGAATCTCCTATTTATATAGCATCCACTATATTAATATTTTTTCCACTAGCAACATTTATTTAATCAATAATTTAGTATATTTTGGTGAGTGTTCGTGTGTATGTATGTAAATCAGGAATTAAAAAGATAGAATGAGGATTTTTTAAATAACCACTTATGTATTACATTTGCTTAAAGGCACTTTTACAAATACTATTAGATCATTTAATTTAAGATTTATTCTCATAAAAGAAAATTGCACTAATATCATAATTAGTCATTTGTAGTTATGTATATGAAATAATTTAAAACATATTATTATGTATCTCATAAAGAAATAAATACTAACAGACTACGCCAACAACGATGCGACGCCAATGAATTGAAAAACAAACATATGTTTACTTACTTGTGAAATGACACATTGGGGTTTAAAAAGTCTATTTTTTGCATACTTGGCTTTCACGAACCATATTGTCGGTAATATTGTCCAATAATTTACACAAAAACACTATAAGACACATAAAAACTGAGAAAATCACCAAAACAACTATTTCTACAAGGCAACGCTGCAAGTAATGGCGCATGAAAAGTGATAAAAATGCTACGAGACTAGCCGATCCGAGCCGATGGAGGCTATGGCCCGTAGCAACGTTGTCGGGTTGTTTAGTCAATTTTCCGTGATTCAAAATAAAAAGAAAAACCTGGAAATAATTAAATATAATGATAATTTAATATGAACATAATAATAACTATATAATTCTGATATCAAAATCACCTTAAAGTATAGACGATATTCTTATATAGTATTTCCAGTAAAAATTGTATTAACAAATAAATGGCAAAAGTCAAGACTTTTAATATAAAATAGCAAAAGTGACAGTAGCGCTTGCCCGATGACTTAAGCAAAATTATCTTGAAAGCAAATAGTCCAGTCAAATCGGAGAAAATTTTAATGTCTGATCGTAATCAAATGTAAACAAGTTTCGTCTCCTGTAAAGGATAAAAGGTCATTGAATTGAAATATATGTGCGGTCAGGGATATGATGGGGCGGCATCTATGGCTGGTAGAATATCCGGAGTACAAGCCAGAATCAGGGAACTATACCCGGCTGCCATTTACGTACATTGTGCAAGTCATTCGCTAAATCTGGCAGTTTCAAAGTCATGTGAAGTTGTTGATGTAAGAAATACTTTGGGAATAATTGAAAAGTCCTATAATTTCATGAACACTCCTAAGAGACTGGCAGTTCTCATAAAATATATAGACCAGGAAGAACAGCAAGTAAAACGGACAAAACTAAAGCGGATGTGTCCCACTCGATGGGTAGAGAAGCACGAGTCAGTGTCTGTTTTTGTAGAGCTGTACCGAACTCTTATCCATTCGTTGGAGGAAATCGCTCAATGGAAGGATGCAGCAAGTGCCAGTGAAGCTCGTTCACTTTTCGACTCAATTTCTAATTCAGCTTTTCTTTTAAAACTATTTATTACTGAAAAATTATTTAGTTATTCCTTACCTCTATGCAAGTTATTGCAGTCGCCTAATATCGATTTATGTGAGGCGATTAATTTGACAGAAAATGTAGTTGCCGAACTAAAGGTGTTGAGGGAAACCTCTGACGAAGAGTTTGATAAACTCTATGATAGAGCTAAAAATGTTGCTAGGGATGTATTTGGCGAGGAAGCCGAAATTTCTATGCCTCGTACAGTAGGAAGACAAGTCCACCGAGCTAATATTAGGGCAAATAATGCAAGAGATTACTACAAAATTAATGTTTTTGTACCTTATTTGGATTATTATATAGTAACCCTCCAAGAAAGATTTACGAATCATAAAAATATTATCCAGTCCTTTGTAAATTGTCTTTTAAGACAGAGTAGTAATGTTGAAAATGAATTTTTGAAACTGGTTAAGTTCTACATAGAAAATGAATTTATTTTTGAAAACAGTGATACAATTCTAGTAGCTGAAGTAAAATTATGGCAAAGGAAATTATCCGATAATGTTTTCAAAAATGCTATCGATGCATATGTTTCCTGTTCTTCCTTTCCTGTTTGATGTTCTACATCCTTCGTTATTTTTTGCAAAACTACTACTTATTAAAAAATAAGCCAACGTTACTCTTCAGTTTTTGCTACTTGTGTCCCCCAGAAATTTTTCCTGGATACTCCTCTGCCTCAATAGTTATGTTATGTTATAGGTATACTTTTGCTGACAATAGTACCCTACGCTGCAGGTTTCAGATTTCCAAACTAATCTCTAAGCCTAACTTGGATGTCAAACGCAGGGCGATGTAGATATATCTTTCACAGGACCTTATTCTAAAATTGGATTTGGGCGCCAAAAATCTCGTCCAGTTTAATGCATCCGAAACACAATCATGTTCCATGTCCAGGAAAAAGTCAAATACCTATCCTTTACTTTGGAGCGGCCAAGTTCTGCAGAGCAAAGACAAATTTATTCTTGTGGGCGTACCATTTGGGATTAAACTTAACTGGCATAAACACATTATACCTATACTCACGGCAGCTTCAAAGAGCTTGGATTTCTCATTTAAGCAAAAAGTATTTTTCCCTTCCAATTTATACAGTTTGTATGTATCTCAAATCCGACCCCGTCTGGAATATTGTTCTCATATCTGGGGAATAGCGTCCCCCACAATACTGAGTATTCTTGATTCCATTCAAAGAAGAGCGTTTCGCCTTATTAACGATCCTTTGCTCACAGATAGGCTTCCTTTTCTTGCCCATCGTCGGGCTGTAGGGAATTTATCACTTTTTTATAGGTACTTCCACGTTTTCTGCTCCTAAGAATTGTCCAGTATAATTCCTCCACTTGCAGCTCCCAACAGAGAAATTTGTGGTTCCGCACGTATGCCTCCCTATACGGTCTAAGTGGACACGCCCCGGACTTATCACTTTACTCTCAACAATACTAAATTAAGGTCCAGTAAAAGAGATATCTGCATCGCCCTGCGTTTGATTTCCAAGTCGGTCTTACAGATTGGTTTAGGAATCTTAAAATCTGAATTGAAAAGGCGAAAGCTAACTCTGCAGTAAAATACACTTTTTATCACGTCAAGTGTTATTAAAAATAGTTTTACTGGTTTATTATTTTTATTAACCTCGCGTGATTAGAATAGCTATCATATTACAGGTATCGATAATTTAGTCATAATGATATGAATCTTATAAGTCGATAATGAACGATTTTTTCATTGTCAAAAATCCGTATAAAGTGAAAGTTATAAATCTTCCAATCGGCTTTCAACTTCTAAATATAAAGAAAGAAACATACTTTTAATAGGCTATTGCAGTAGTTGTGGCAATAACATAAAAATATTTTTGGAACTAATATCGTAAATTGATATTACGAGCTACCCTGTTGAAGTTGTAATCCACTGGTATACGGAATGTGGAGTCAAAATACTTTGCATTTTAAAATTCTTACATCAAATAAAAATTGTCAGATTTGGCAATGATGCCGGAAGCAGTAAAGACTAAATAATAAAAAAATTATTCAAAGACGGACGTACAAAAGACCTAACTTTAAAAGGCTTGTATATTGCCTGGTTTCAAAAAAGTAGGTGTTCTATAAAGAGGCAATATGTGACCAAAAATGAAAAAATGAATATATTTTTTTTAACAAGATCAAAAAACAAATTATATGGGGGACGTAAAATAAAAAGATAAGGTAATATTCACGCTTTTTTTCTCTCTAAGTCAGCTGCTTCTGGGGGATGCAGAATTGTTTGAATATGAAAGGATGCAATATAACCGCAAGATATATATATATATATATATATATATATATATATATATATATATATATATATATATATATATATATATATATATATAAATATAGATATATATATATATATATATAGATATATATATATATATATATATATATATATATATATATATATATATATATATATATATATATATATATATATATATATATATATATATATATATATATATATATATCCCTCTATCAATCCGACGACCGTACATTTTCATTTTACCATCATTGTGACGGCCGAGTACATCGGACGGCCATATATGGCCGTCAAATAGTTTTCAGTGCTATTTGAAAGATCTTTATCATAGAAACTCGCAGCAAAAAAATTGTTGGCCGTCAAAAAGATACCCGGATGAAAGTTATGTATATTTGGTGTATATTTTTAGTTGAATAAAACCGAGCCAGTATAGATGGCGCGTTCCAAGCGTATATAAGATTCTGTATACATCTTTCACTTCATCGCTTACTTGACGGCCGACTAATCGGCAACACTGTTAGTTGATTTGTAAATAATATTTTAAAATTAAAATAGCAAATAGACTTATTTATTTGATGCCTTTAATCCGGAAACCGATATAAGTTCGTGACTCAGCAGCTAAATGAGATTAGTTAGGAATGTTAAATGGACATTTTTTGTTTGGTTACCTGTTTAATAATATTAATTTATTTACCCAGAACATAAAGTAACTTTACAATTCGTTAAAAAATATGCTTCATGCGTTTCATATTTTGTTTTTTTTTCTATACAGGGTGTTTTCTAACTACAGTACGAAACTTAAGGTGATTACTTATGTTTTTTTAAATAAAAAAAGTCCCTACAAACATATGTCCGGACCTGTCATTTGGGGTCGTCCATTAATCAAGTGAGGCTTGAACAGGGAGGGAGAGCGGAAGTGCCACTTTTCCTCACTAGTGCGGAAAAGTACTTTTCGGCACTCCTTTTCCGCACTGAGTGCGGAAAAGTATTTTTCCTACTCGCGTGCGAGAAAGTTCACTTTTCCGCACGCATTTGATTTTGAAAGTGCCATATTTCCGCACTAGTGCGGAAAAGTACTTTTCAGCACTACTTTTCTGCACTAGTGCGGGTGAAAATTTTGCTGTGGTATGCTAGGGTATTAGGTAGCATTGTATTAAAATAAAAAAAAATAAATAAAATTTTGGTTTTTATGTTTTCCTTACGCTCGTAGAAAAAATAGCGTTCCTAACACGTGATGAAAGTGCCTTTTCCGCACTTTACTGCTTGACCGAACTCTGCTACGCGTCGTTTGGTCAACTACAGTCGCGTGCGGAAAAGTGGCACTTTCAGCACTAGTTAGGAAATATACTATATTCTTTCATTAGATAGGGATTTGCCTATGTCGAGAACCGTACAGGGTGTTTCATTTTCTATGGTTTTACGGGGTATCTCGAAATATCAAAATCTAATACAGGACTCCCGATCTCTTTTTTGAGAAAACAACTATAGTGAAAACAGTTCATGGCTATTGCGATCCATCTCGGAGCTACAGGGTGATTTTCAGATTTTGCCCAATTTTATAACCTTCTTTAACTCGTTTGCTATTAAAGTTGTGAAAAAACTTTAAATAAGTTCATTGTGTAGTTTTTTCCGTAGAATATTGTGGAGTAATTAGTTTTTTCTATATTGGTTAGTTTTCGAGCCAATTTTTGGTAAAACTTTAAACAAAACATATAGAGGGTGTTCGAAAAATAGACGGAGATATTTTAGTGGGCGATTCCTTGTTAAAAATTATGAGAAAAAGTTTCCATCAACATGAGTCTGGAAATGCTTTGTTTCGAAGATACAGGGTGTTAAACTTTAAAAAGATAACCGGTTTTTATTGATATCTTTAATATGCCTTATCCGATTTTAATAAAATTAGGCTGTATTTACTAAAATAAGATATTAAGTTAAGCCCTAAACTAATTCTAATTAGCGAGGCCAGTGGCGGCGTGGGACGCATCTTAGCTAATATTATTGACAAAACAATGTATGCTACTGACTTTTTGCAACTTTTACATTTTTTCCGGATAAAACACCTAAAAATATAACTTTTTGTGTCTTCATTTTTACGTATCTTGATAAATTTTTTAGAAAAAAAAATAAAATTCGCGAAATTACATTATCCTGGACCATACAAGAAACATTAAGGCATTTTTTCTTTTAAAAATGAAGTGTTATACTTCTTGTTGGCAATTATGGGACAACAACACCGAGAACTTTATTATTAACATTTATATCTAGTCTAACAAATTTTACTAAAAAAAATGCTTTAGAAATTTTTAAGTTCTTTGAAAACTTTAACACCCTGTATCTTGAAAACGAAAAATTTGAGGACCCATATTTATACAAACTTTTTCTCATATTTTTTAACAAGGAATCGTTCATTATAATATCTCTGTCTGAACACCCTGTATATATTTTTGAAAAGCCGAAAGAAAGCTTAATGAATTCAGATAAAAATATACAGGGTGTTCCATAGAAAAAAACATAAGTTGGGTAATTTTCTCAAAAACTAACCAATGTAGAAAAAAACTAATTACACCACAATATTCTACGAAAAAAACTACATAATTAACCTATTTAAAGTTTTTTCACAACTTTAATAGCAAACGTGTTAAAGAAGGTTATAAAAATTGGCAAAATCTAAAAATCACCCTGTAGCTCCGAGATGAATCGGAATAGCCATGAACTGTTTTTACTACAGTTGTTTTCTCAAAAAAGAGATCGGGAGTCCTATATTAGATTTTTGATATTCCTTACGGTTTCCAAGATAAACCCCCGTAAAACCATCGAAAATGAAACACCCTGTACATCAAATATAAAAAAGTAAAGAGATCAAATTTGTTTTAAATTAAACGGGAATTTAAAACAATATTTTTGTTTAAGAAAAATGCAGTGGCGTAACATCTTTTTTTTTTAAATATTAACCTTTAACAAGAAGAACACTGATGAAAATCTTTTCATGCTTTTTTAACATCCAGATAATCTCAATAATATTTAGTGCACAACCACGATGCCATAAAAGGAATTTTTAACCGTAAAATATATTTTTTAATTGAAGGGTATGCCGGAACAACGTTCTAACCGCTAATAGTTTAGTTTTATAAAAAACGAAAAAAAAACCCTTTCTATATTTTTCTTTTAATTAAAAAAAAATACAACACTTGGGTTGCTTACTTATGGGTATTTTAATGTATTTAGAATAAACAACATCTTACTTACGACCTTGTTTTACATTTAATGAATCAAAGGTCTTTTATTGTGATGTGGTTAGAGGGATAACAGTATGGTTTTAAACAACTTTTGGGTTTTTGTAAAAATTACCATGATTTAAGGGTATTCATTTTGTGAGGGCTAAATGCCTTCTTGGTCGGTACTAATCGCAGTCTGGGTCCGGAAGAAGGGGAGGCGAGGGGTTAGCCTTACCACAGCCCTCCCTTTTATCGAGCCCCTGCTTTTGACTTGACTAGGACATTAGCCCACTCTAATGAAATATAGGAGAGTTTTTTGTCAGGGCACAACAACGTTCTATGTGCGGCACATAGAACGTTGTTACGCTGGATATAAAGATGTGTGTAATCGCTTTGACATCTCCACAAGGGTAAAATTGTAAGAGATTGGCGTAAAACGGTGGGGACTCATGAGTTTCGGCATACCCTTTAATTACTTCTATTGGCGTTCGTGCAGAATTTAAACTAAATATTTTTAGAGAAACATATTGTACGCCACTGCTTTTTTAAAATAAAAATTATGTTTATTATTTCCATTTAGTTCTTAGCATATGTTAGCTTCTAATTTTTCTCAAGTCAGACTTATGAAAAATACAAAGTAAAGCATTTAAAGGATCTAGGGCCTTGCGTCTTTTAAAACACTTTTAATACAAGAGTATTTAAAATAGCAAAACGGCATTTTCTATCAATTAATACGTTATAGCCATATGACCATGCAGAGATTACTTATTTTTTAACCCAAAAACCATACGTTGGACTAGAGAAGCTAAAAAATCAAAGTTGCTGAGAAGTGAAAGAAAATTAAAAAATATATATACTTTGTACCGAAAAACGTGTGTAGAGAAGTGGCTAACAATGTTTTTTAAATATATTTTTTAAATCCTGCGCGAACGCCACTGGGAAACATTAAAAAATATGATATATATTAGAAATTGTCTCTTATTGCATACCGACTGTGTGCTAAATTTAATTAAACTACTCAGAGCGATATTAAAGTTATCCAGTATAAGATTTAGTCATAAAAAAGACATTAGTAATCTAAAGTATTGCAGATCAATGCATGTTTTGTCTATCACTGGTAAAAAATATAAACAAAAATACTACGACCTGTCCGGAAATACAATATGAGCTTTGTTTGTTAAGCAAGATTTGCCACAATAATGCAATAAAGAATTTTGCGTGATTTGGCAACAACGCTGGCCGTCAGATGGACCGTATATTAAAAAAACAGGCCGTCGGATTGATGGGAGTCTATAAAAATTAGTATATTTTGGCCGTCGAAACCACGGAAATTTGACGGCCGTCCAAATGGGTGGTAAATGAAAACTCCCGTTTTTTAAAGTCCTGAAATATGTTTGAAATACTTTATTTAACTGTAATAAATAAAAAGATTGTTAGTATACATCAATCAAAGCATTTTTTGCGAGTTGTAAAAGGCCGTCAAATTACTTGTCTATCTGCGGCCGTCAGAATGATAGCGGATGTATATATATATATATATATATATATATATATATATATATATATATATATATATATATATATATATATATATATATATATATATATATATATATATATATATATATATGTTATCACCCACCCCCACTGAAAATTTATTCTCTGATAACGAAACTTTGCATGGCAACAAAGATAATGACTTAGTAAACAAACCGGAAAAAAAGAATTTAACTACAAAAAACGGACACGGGGCTAATTGTTGAAAAAACTCCTAACGACAATTATAACAAATATTTGTTATTTTGTAGGGGATTTCACTAATGTTTGTGTGTTCTTCCTTTAATAGATTTTTTTTTACATCTTTTAAGTTAAGATTATAAATATCTCTAGCTATTTGAAAGTAGTTATATCTACTTTCAAATAGCTAGAGATATATATAATCTTAACTTAAAAGATTAAAAAATCTATTAAAGGAAGTAATAGATAGGCATTGAATTTCTTACGCCAGATTTTGCGAATAACTTCAAAAATAACGAAGCCATTTAAAATTAAGGTTATAATTAAAGGTTATTATACAATTATGCGCAATGTAAAGGTATAGTTAGATATATCGATCCTTCTATTATTGAAGATGAACTGCTAAAAACCACCTATTCTCAATGCCCAATCATCAATGTCAAAAGATTAAATAGTAAAATATATAATCTAGACAAGACAGTCAGATATAAACCAGCTGGTTAGTTCTGGTTAGTACTCTTCACGTTTGAAAGCACAATTCTCCCTAGATATGTCAGTATATACGGACTCTTTTCCACTGTGTCAATATATATTCCCTCTCTCACACTACTTTCAAAAAATTTCAGTAAATGTCAATAATAAAAAATACAGTTACCAAGTCCTGATCTTGCCAACTCAATACTTAATACTCTTACTCCATGTAATATTTTGCCTAGTTTTTTCTTACAACAACCTACTGAAAACCCTCAGTTATTTAATCTAATAGAACTAAGAACTTGTTTAGATAACAAAAAGTCTCTGCCACAGGTACGGATGACATATCTTACTCAATGCTATCTAATTTATTAAACAAGTTATTAATAAATTTCTTGAACATATATGATTGTCTATTAGGCAGCACAATTTCAAACCAATGGAAAAAATTCTAAAAGAAAATGAAAATTCTAACCTTTGCCATGCAAAGTTTCGTTATCAGAGAATAAATTTTCAGTGGGGGTGAGTGATAACACATATATATATATATATATATATATATATATATATATATATATATATATATATATATATATATATATATATATATATACACATTTTGCGGTTATATTGCATCCTTTCATATTCAAACAATTCTGCATCCCCCAGAAGCAGCTGACTTAGAGAAAAAAAAAGCGTGAATATTACCTTATCTTTTTATTTTACGTCCCCCATATAATTTGTTTTTTGATCTTGTTAAAAAAAATATATTCATTTTTTCATTTTTGGTCACATATTGCCTCTTTATAGAACACCTACTTTTTTGAAACCAGGCAATATACAAGCCTTTTAAAGTTAGGTCTTTTGTACGTCCGTCTTTGAATAATTTTTTTATTATTTAGTCTTTACTGCTTCCGGCATCATTGCCAAATCTGACAATTTTTATTTGATGTAAGAATTTTAAAATGCAAAGTATTTTGACTCCACATTCCGTATACCAGTGGATTACAACTTCAACAGGGTAGCTCGTAATATCAATTTACGATATTAGTTCCAAAAATATTTTTATGTTATTGCCAAAACTACTGCAATAGCCTATTAAAAGTAATGTTTCTTTATATTTAGAAGTTGAAAGCCGATTGGAAGATTTATAACTTTCACTTTATACGGATTTTTGACAATGAAAAAATCGTTCATTATCGACTTATAAGATTCATATCATTATGACTAAATTATCGATACCTGTAATATGATAGCTATTCTAATCACGCGAGGTTAATAAAAATAATAAACCAGTAAAACTATTTTTAATAACACTTGACGTGATAAAAAGTGTATTTTACTGCAGAGTTAGCTTTCGCCTTTTCAATTCAGATTTTAAGATTCCTAAACCAATCTGTAAGACCGACTTGGAAATCAAACGCAGGGCGATGCAGATATCTCTTTTACTGGACCTTAATTTAGTATTGTTGAGAGTAAAGTGATAAGTCCGGGGCGTGTCCACTTAGACCTATAGGGAGGCATACGTGCGGAACCACAAATTTCTCTGTTGGGAGCTGCAAGTGGAGGAATTATACTGGACAATTCTTAGGAGCAGAAAACGTGGAAGTACCTATAAAAAGTGATAAATTCCCTACAGCCCGACGATGGGCAAGAAAAGGAAGCCTATCTGTGAGCAAAGGATCGTTAATAAGGCGAAACGCTCTTCTTTGAATGGAATCAAGAATACTCAGTATTGTGGGGGACGCTATTCCCCAGATATGAGAACAATATTCCAGACGGGGTCGGATTTGAGATACATACAAACTGTATAAATTGGAAGGGGAAAAATACTTTTTGCTTAAATGAGAAATCCAAGCTCTTTGAAGCTGCCGTGAGTATAGGTATAATGTGTTTATGCCAGTTAAGTTTAATCCCAAATGGTACGCCCACAAGAATAAATTTGTCTTTGCTCTGCAGAACTTGGCCGCTCCAAAATAAAGGATAGGTATTTGACTTTTTCCTGGACATGGAACATGATTGTGTTTCGGATGCATTAAACTGGACGAGATTTTTGGCGCCCAAATCCAATTTTAGAATAAGGTCCTGTGAAAGATATATCTACATCGCCCTGCGTTTGACATCCAAGTTAGGCTTAGAGATTAGTTTGGAAATCTGAAACCTGCAGCGTAGGGTACTATTGTCAGCAAAAGTATACGTATAACATAACATAACTATTGAGGCAGAGGCGTATCCAGGAAAAATTTCTGGGGGGCACAAGTAGCAAAAACTGAAGAGTAACGTTGGCTTATTTTTTAATAAGTAGTAGTTTTGCAAAAAAATAACGAAGGATGTAGAACACGAAAAAATATTTGTTAAAATTATTTACAAAAATCTGTAATAGGTCATTGCAAATCCAACTAAATAATCAATTATATAATACAACGATTTATGTAAAAATCAAAGCACTGCTTCTGTAAATGTATTTTATTACAAAAAAACTGACAAAAAAACAGTAAACAGAGTATTACATGTTATTTGTAGGACAAACTAAATTAGAATAAATAAAATTTAAATATTTATATTTAGCCGTCTTTTAACTTTAGCCATTTCATTTAATACCTCCTCGGGAGAAATTATAATATCAGGATGGATATTTAATAGTGCTAAGCCGTTAAGACGATTAGAACCTGTCGTACTTCTTAAATAAGTTAACAGTCTACGGAGGGTAGAAGAAGGATCTTTCATTTGTGCAACTTGTAACTGGAAGAGTGGCAAAAATTTTTAAAAGTTTCTTTATATTTGGAAAAATTGTTTCGTTGCAGGAAACATATGCATCGATAGCATTTTTGAAAACATTATCGGATAATTTCCTTTGCCATAATTTTACTTCAGCTACTAGAATTGTATCACTGTTTTCAAAAATAAATTCATTTTCTATGTAGAACTTAACCAGTTTCAAAAATTCATTTTCAACATTACTACTCTGTCTTAAAAGACAATTTACAAAGGACTCGATAATATTTTTATGATTCGTAAATCTTTCTTGGAGGGTTACTATATAATAATCCAAATAAGGTACAAAAACATTAATTTTGTAGTAATCTCTTGCATTATTTGCCCTAATATTAGCTCGGTGGACTTGTCTTTCTACTGTACGAGGCATAGAAATTTCGGCTTCCTCGCCAAATACATCCCTAGCAACATTTTTAGCTCTATCATAGAGTTTATTAAACTCTTCGTCAGAGGTTTCCCTCAACACCTTTAGTTCGGCAACTACATTTTCTGTCAAATTAATCGCCTCACATAAATCGATATTAGGCGACTGCAATAACTTGCATAGAGATAAGGAATAACTAAATAATTTTTCAGTAATAAATAGTTTTAAAAGAAAAGCTGAATTAGAAATTGAGTCGAAAAGTAAACGAGCTTCACTGGCACTTGCTGCATCCTTCCATTGAGCGATTTCCTTCAACGAATGGATAAGAGTTCGGTACAGCTCTACAAAAACAGACACTGACTCGTGCTTCTCTACCCATCGAGTGGGACACATCCGTTTTTGTTTTGTCCGTTTTACTTGCTGTTCTTCCTGGTCTATATATTTTATGAGAACTGCCAGTCTCTTAGGAGTGTTCATGAAATTATAGGACTTTTCAATTATTCCCAAAGTATTTCTTACATCAACAACTTCACATGACTTTGAAACTGCCAGATTTAGCGAATGACTTGCACAATGTACGTAAATGGCAGCCGGGTATAGTTCCCTGATATTCTACCAGCCATAGATGCCGCCCCATCATATCCCTGACCGCACATATATTTCAATTCAACTCCTGCTAACTCTAGAAACGAAATTATGTTTTGTTGTATAATCATCTCCTATGTTTTCCATTATAATCGCCTCTCTTGCTTCATTATTTTTTGTATAAGTTTATGATTCGGTTTCACAAAAATCCATAAGCTAACAAGTTTGTACCTGATATAGTTGGACTTTTGCGTTAACCATCGGCCGATATATATACATATATATATATATATATATATATATATATATATATATATATATATATATATATATATATATATATATATATATATATATATATATATATATATATATATATATATAATAAAAGGTAAAGTTCTTTGGGCATATGGCTCATCAATGACTGTAAAAATAAATAAAAAATAACCTATAAGAATTCGGCTACTATGGTTGGTTGTTTAAAAATTACGGAGTCTCCAAAAGAAAATGGAATACCCCGGGCCCGACCAAGACGGTGACACGTGTTTCGTCTTCGTTAAGACTTGTCAAACCGCTTCAGGTCGCTAGACGCCCTTGATGAAATCGCGACTGACTGTAAATATTCTTTCTGTCGTTCAGAACTAATAAATACAGACAGTGGCGCCATCCCACCAAGAAATTCAAAAACAACCAGCCATAGCATCGAGAGGTTAAAGGTGGTAGGTAAAAAGTGCGCCATCTAGTTGTATATGGCGAAAGTTAAAAATGCACCATACTGTTATGCCAAACAAACCATATGGAACTGGCCGCCCATCAGTCTGCGGGTTTGCAGAATTCGGATGAGTAGTTTTGCCAAAACCAGGTAGGTGGCGTACAGCAGTGACTAGAAAATATGATAAAAATCATATTGAAAGCAGTATTTTTCACCCAAACTGCGATATAATATAAAAGTGAATGATTCTTGAGCCTTGATATAAATACATTAATAAAGGTAAAGTTCTTTGGGCATATGGCTCATCAATGACTGTAAAAATAAATAAAAAATAACCTATAAGAATTCGGCTACTATGGTTGGTTGTTTGAAAATTACGGAGTCTCCAAAGAAAATGGAATACCCCGGGCCCGACCAAGACGGTGACACGTGTTTCGTCTTCGTTAAGACTTGTCAAACCGCTTCAGGTCGCTAGACGCCCTTGATGAAATCGCGACTGACTGTAAATATTCTTTCTGTCGTTCAGAACTAATAAATACAGACAGTGGCGCCATCCCACCAAGAAATTCAAAAACAACCAGCCATAGCATCGAGAGGTTAAAGGTGGTAGGTAAAAGTGCGCCATCTAGTTGTATATGGCGAAAGTTAAAAATGCACCATACTGTTATGCCAAACAAACCATATGGAACTGGCCGCCCATCAGTCTGCGGGTTTGCAGAATTCGGATGAGTAGTTTTGCCAAAACCAGGTAGGTGGCGTACAGCAGTGACTAGAAAATATGATAAAAATCATATTGAAAGCAGTATTTTTCACCCAAACTGCGATATAATATAAAAGTGAATGATTCTTGAGCCTTGATATAAATAAATTAATAAAAGGTAAAGTTCTTTGGGCATATGGCTCATCAATGACTGTAAAAATAAATAAAAATAACCTATAAGAATTCGGCTACTATGGTTGGTTGTTTAAAAATTACGACAGAAAGAATATTTACAGTCAGTCGCGATTTCATCAAGGGCGTCTAGCGACCTGAAGCGGTTTGACAAGTCTTAACGAAGACGAAACACGTGTCACCGTCTTGGTCGGGCCCGGGGTATTCCATTTTCTTTTGGAGACTCCGTAATTTTTAAACAACCAACCATAGTAGCCGAATTCTTATAGGTTATTTTTTATTTATTTTTACAGTCATTGATGAGCCATATGCCCAAAGAACTTTACCTTTTATTAATGTATTTATATCAAGGCTCAAGAATCATTCACTTTTATATTATATCGCAGTTTGGGTGAAAAATACTGCTTTCAATATGATTTTTATCATATTTTCTAGTCACTGCTGTACGCCACCTACCTGGTTTTGGCAAAACTACTCATCCGAATTCTGCAAACCCGCAGACTGATGGGCGGCCAGTTCCATATGGTTTGTTTGGCATAACAGTATGGTGCATTTTTAACTTTCGCCATATACAACTAGATGGCGCACTTTTTACCTACCACCTTTAACCTCTCGATGCTATGGCTGGTTGTTTTTGAATTTCTTGGTGGGATGGCGCCACTGTCTGTATTTATTAGTTCTGAACGACAGAAAGAATATTTACAGTCAGTCGCGATTTCATCAAGGGCGTCTAGCGACCTGAAGCGGTTTGACAAGTCTTAACGAAGACGAAACACGTGTCACCGTCTTGGTCGGGCCCGGGGTATTCCATTTTCTTTTGGAGACTCCGTAATTTTTAAACAACCAACCATAGTAGCCGAATTCTTATAGGTTATTTTTTATTTATTTTTACAGTCATTGATGAGCCATATGCCCAAAGAACTTTACCTTTTATTAATGTATTTATATCAAGGCTCAAGAATCATTCACTTTTATATATATATATATATATATATATATATATATATATATATATATATATATATATATATATATATAGATCTATTAAAGGAAGTAATAGATTAGGCATTGAATTTCTTACGCCATATTTTGCGAATAACTTCAAAAATAACGAAGCCATTTAAAATTAAGGTTATAATTAAAGGTTATTATACAATTATGCGCAATGTAAAGGTATAGTTATATATATCGATCCTTCTATTACTGAAGATGAACTGCTAAAAACTACCTATTCTCAATGCCCAATCGTCAATGTCAAAAGATTAAATCGTAAAATATATAATCTAGACAAAACAGTCAGATATAAACCAGCTGGTACCAAACTCTTCACGTTTGAAAGCACAATTCTCCCTAGATATGTCAGTATATAAGGACTCTTTTCCCCTGTATCAATATATATTCCCCTGTCACACAGTGCTTCAATTGCTTACTATATGGCCACACAAAACTACAATGTAAGGAAAAAAAAATGCTTTAACTGCAGTGGCGATCACGAACCGTCCCCCATACGATTGCCCTATTCAATGCTGGCACTATGAAAGTACACTTTACAAATCCTCTGACAAAAAAATGTCCTGAATACTCCCGCCAAAAATCCATAAAATACTTAATGGCTAATGATAACCTCACATAATACGACGCAAACACAATGTGTCCAAAAAATGATACGACTTCACGAGAAAATAAACAAAAAAACATCCAACTAATACCTTCACATACCACACATCAGATTTCCCCCAAATTCAAAACAACTCATTTAATTTAAATAATACAATTCCAATCAATCAAAGATTTACGATCACGTCCAACAACTTAAAATCTAAACGTTCTCACACACAAACATTAGTTAAATCTCCTACAAAAAAGCATATACATAACAATTTATAAATATACTTAATAGAGCAAACAAATACAGTCACTATGAACTCAAACGATAACTTTTTAAAAATTATACAATGGAACATTAGAAGTGTGAGATCTAATAAATATAAATTAATAAATCTTTGCTTCAATCATAATCCGGACCTAATTCTCCTCAATGAAACATGGCCTAAATCTAATGATAGTATCTCACTTATATAACACAATTATAATATACTAAGAAATGACTGAGTGGACGGCTATGGAGGTATAGCCACCTTAATTAAAAAACACATCAATTTCCCAGAAATATCTAAAAACTACAATAATACGTCAAACAATTTTACATTTTCATTCAAATAGATAACATAAATATTATTAATATATACTTACCACCACAATCACAATTACCCACAAACTTTTTAAATAATATAATAAATAGTCTTAATGGCAAAACCATTATAATGGGCGACCTCAATGCTCATCACAATTTATTAGGTAGTGTCATTGCTAATTCCAGTGGCAATGCGATTGTAGATATATTAGAAAATCTACACTTAGTTTTACTTAACGATGGTTCCTCCACTAGAATTGACAATCCAAATAATAACCCTAGCCCGGTAGATCTCACTTAATTAGATCCGACTTAGCAATATCTGCACAATGGTCAGTTTTAAATGATTGCGGTAATAGCGATCACTTTCCTACTATGTGCTGTCTAAACAACAATGATTATAATAAGAACATATTTTTACCTTCGAAAATAAAAGAAATTATAAAAAAGCAGACTGGAAGGCTTATTATGACAAAGTTTTAATATATTCACAAGAATCCAATCAAGATCTAAACTATCAAGAATTTATAGAAATAATAAATAAATCCGCTTCAGAATCCATTCCTTCATAAAAAATTAAAAAAAAAACAAACCGATTAATCCATGGTGGGATCAAGAGTGTTCCCAACATCTATTAAAAAGAACCCAAGGTATAGCCACGTTCAGGCAAAATCTTCTAACATATCTTATATATGGAGTACTTTTAAAAAAATTCAGTAAATGTCAATAATAAAAAAATACAGTTACCAAGTCCTAATCTTGCCAACTCAATACTTAATACTCTTACTTCATGTAATATTTTGCCTAGTTTTTTCTTACAACAACCTACTGAAAACCCTCAGTTATTTAATCTAATAGAACTAAGAACTTGTTTAGATAACAAAAAGTCTCTGCCACAGGTATGGATGACATATCTTACTCAATGCTATCTAATTTATTAAACAAGTTATTAATAAATCTCTTGAACATATATAATGATTGTCTATTAGGCAGCACAATTTCAAACCAATGGAAAAAATTTTACCCATTCTAAAAGAAAATAAAAATTCTAACCTTTTAGAAAGCTTTCGAGCCATAACCTTAGGTTCGTGTGTAGGTAAAACTCTCGAATCATTAATAAAAAATAGAATTGAATGGACAGTAGAAAAAAAACTTTTTATTTAATATAACAGGGTACACAAAGGGAATGGGAATTAATAACAATATAGCTTTCATTACATCTTATGTTCAATTCAGCTTTAGTCAAAATCTACAAACCATAGCAATACTCCTAGATTTAAAGAATGCCTATGACTCAGTCAATATCTATCAACTTTATAATTACTTAATTTAATATAACATTCCAATAGCCTTAGCCAACTTAACTTTCAATTTATTATCAAATCGGATCATATACGTAAAAAATAATGCAGAAAATATTAGAGGCCCAAAATTCACCAACATAGGATTAGCACAAGGCTCCCGCACTAAGTCCTCGACTTTTTAATATCATGCTTATTTCCCTTTTTGAATTAGACCTCAAAGGTGTCACTTTATTAAGTTATGCAGACGATCTTATACTACTCTACAAACGCATGCACACTATAGAAATTACTAACAAATTAAATTCAACACTAAACAAAATCAACACATGGCTCATAAATGATAATCTCATAATCTCAAAAAACAAAAGTGAAGCAATATTTTTTCTAAAGGTCAACGATTTGGCATTCTCCCAAAAATTATTATAGCCAACTCCGTAATACCTTAGAAAAGTCACATCAAATATCTAGGCACAACTCTCAATCAACAATTAAAATGGGATAAACACATAGAATATATCACAAACAAAGCCAGAAAAATGATTAACATTTTAAAAGCCTTCAGCAGGGTTTGGTGGGGTTCAGACCCCAACACTCTTCATATAGCATTTAATGGATTAGTAAAGTCCCATCTTAATTAAGGTTGCATGTTTATTATACCTACCAACAAAAAAAAATCTTAATAAATTAAACTCTATTTTCCATCAAGGCCTCAGACTAATATCAGGTTGCATGAAATTAACCCCCATTAATACACTACTTGCCGAAACAGCCGAAATAAATTTAGAATACAGACTCATTATCGCCTCTAAATTTCTCTTAAAAATCTTTAATTTCAAAAATCATCCATTACTAAAAATATAAGAAACTCCTAATACTTTTACTAACAGTTCTCCTAATTATTGGAAAAACAAAAATCCCCTTTTATTAATTCAAGCATTAAAGTTAATTCGTCTCTACCAAAATGTCATACATATAAACAATATCTTACCCTGCTTTGAAATAGAATATACAATATAAACACAAGAAATTAAATTTTAAATCTTAATCTAGAAAAAAGCAATCTTAACAACAATACAAAATTCTTATCTGAAACTAACAAACTAAAAAATCAATTTACTTTTATATTTAAAGATGCTTCTAAATCACATAATAAAACGTGATTTGGGGTCCATATCCCCAAAATCCAATACAATTTCTCTAGTAAATTCCTAAAAGATATGAACATCTGCACCGCAGAAATAGTAGCCATAAACAAAGCTGTTTCAGTCTGTTTAGAAAAAGACATTAATTCAGCAATAGTTTTCAGCGACTCACAAAGCGCCATTAGCAAAATCAAAGGCCCTAAATAAACCAAAGAATTTATTATATCTGTTTACTCACCAAAAGATTAATAGTGGACTGCACAGACAATGATTTCAATTTAATTTTATCTTGGATACCTGGTATCACAAAGATTAAAGGTAATGAACAAGCTGATAAACTAGCCAACATTGAAAGACATCTTTCCATCCACATGAATTTGAAATTAGATAAAAACGAAATTATTCCTATTCTAAATCAATAAAATTAAAGAAAAATTTAAAGAATCTTGGCTTAAGGAATTCAACTATAAAGGTAAATGGTACAAAAACATTTAAGCAACGTTTCCCAATAAAACATGGTATCATAATATGACATACACAGATAGAAGACACAAAATAACCGTAATAAGAATGAGAACAGGCCATTGTTTAACAAATCAACATATATATAAAATTGGCATAAAAGAAAATCCAAACTGTGAGGGTGGTGAAATTGAAAATCTAGATCACATCTTCTTTGAATGTCCCATTAATATAATACCAGGTATTAATCTTTATCTAGAATTTATAAAAATAGGTGCGACAACTTGGTTTAACATTTAAAACATTCTCTCAAACAATAACCCAAAATCCATAAAAATATTAATAAAATTCTTAAACCATAACAAAATTAACTTATAATCTTTCCTGTACTATTACTTCCTGGGTTCTTCTTTCCGAGGCAACTTTCGGTTGTGTAATAATGCTCCTCCGTTGCCCGGGAGCGAGAAGAGTTTTTATTTCCTTTGTTATGCTATCTGTATACATTAATTAAATTATAAGATGCGTATCATGTTTTTTATGAAACAGGGCGGCCATTACGCAGTCTAGTCTAAGCTTACTATTAAATAAACAAAAACTATTGTTTATAGAGCCTAAACAATCTGAAAATCTAGCCATGTGATAAATGAAAAGCTCTTGGAGAGCTCTTTTTAAACATCTAAAAATTCAATATGGCGTCTGTATAAAAATCCAAAGTTTGAGTAAATATCTCAAAACCAAATAAAGTTAAAAAAATATTTTAACTTAAATTAAATTATTCCTAAAAAAGTTCTCTAACAATGTAGTAATCCTAAAACCGTAAAATTGGTAGTTTTCGAGTTACAGGCAAAAGTTAAAAATGCACCATTTTGTTTTTCTTTATTATCTCGAAAACTATAAAAGATAAATAAAATCTGAAAGCAGACTTAATTTTGCAATTGAATTGTCTAAAGCTTTCCTACTTTAACCAACACTGTAGCTCTAATGGTTCCCGAGTTACCAATACATGTAGGCCCAATTTGGGACACACTGTATTATTATTTACAAAAAAGAACCTAAAATTTTTACACATTCAAAAATTTTGAAAAAAAAATTAAAAACCGTTCCGGGGTACATCTTTTAAATTGTACTACCATACCTACCATAATATGTTGATAGATACAATAAATTCAAATAATCAATTTTTAGGGGCCTGCTAATGAAATTTTGACTCGTAACAAGTGATAAGTGCACCATAAACCAACACGCTGCAGAACAAATTTGGTGGATGACCAACCCTGCCTTAAATTCACCAACCAACCAACACCTTCTATTCATTCAGATGACATGACCCAGGTTTAAACTTTGAAAAATCATATAAAGTCATCTATCACTCTGACCTCTGACATGTAGGAAAAGGGAACACAGCCATTATAGTCACAGAAAAGCGGGCAATTTTTTTTTTGACCAAAAACTCGAACGAAAAAAGTTAGGGTAACTGGAAATAGCAAACCAATCTGAAAAAAAGTAACAATAACTGAAGTGCAGCCAATAGTTGTTCTTATTACTTTTTACAAGATAAAAGTACTAGCAACTCGGCTCGGCAAGTGGTCTGAAAAAAGTACCAGCAGCTGTTTGCAAGAAAGTGATGGCAGTTGAGAAAGGTTGCAAAGCCGCACAAAAGTCTGGAGGACCGACAGTGACGAATCAATCTGAATTAAAAAAAAAAAAGTATCAGTAATGCATCAATATACCGGGTGCTTCATAAGTGCGTCGGGCTTCTCTAGCTCCTAAATTATGGCAGTTGGAGATTTCGTTCAAAATGGTATATGAGTAGAGATAAAAGTATATTTTAAGAAACTAGTTTGTTCATATACAGGGTACTCAATTTTGCCCTACCAGAATTTAATCAATGTTTTTAAATGGAACACCCCGAATATTTTTACATATTTGGGACTCTTTTATGTTTGTCTATACATGTGTACAATATTTAACTTATTAATTTATAAGTTTCTAAAAAATTAAATTTTCTTGAAAAAATATAATAAAACATCCATCCAGGAAAAAAAATCTCCAAGTCGATGAAAAGGTTACTGTATCTAAATAAGTATTGAAATTGATTTTTAGGGGTTAAAAGATACTCTTTTATAACTTTAAGCTATTTTTAATATACAGGGTGCTGAAAAATATCTATACAATAATAAAACATTCCATTGGTTTTTTTCTTGTTTTTTTTTTAATGGAACACCATGTATATTATTATTTACTCTAATAGATCTTTAGTAAATAAACAATTTTTCTTGATTTGAGTTACTGCGATATGTTAAAAAAATTACCCTGTTAAAATAATTTTTAAGCTAAAAGGTGGCTACAGTTGATAATAATTCAAAAATACAGTCTTTCGTCCAATGCTTTCCTTATAACACCCTTATATTAGACAAATCTTTATGTGCGTCAATTAAAAAAATTGGTTTTGTTTTTTTCTCATATGATACATTCCTCGTGTTAACAACATAGGTGATAAAAAAAGTTCAAATAATGTCATGTTCTAAACTCCTTAACTTTTGAACTACAGGGTGTTAAAGTCTTAACAAAAAAATTGTTTCTTCATCAAAACTTTAATAACTTCCTAGATATGTTCATGAAATTTAACACACCCTCTTTGAGTATCAATAGCAATTTTTTGATGAAGCGGGTTTTTTAAGTTTACCCACTGGCGTCCGTACAGAAATGTAAAATAAATATATTAGAACAATAAAATGTACGCTAATGCTTTTTCTAAAATAAAAACTAGTATTTGTTATAATCCCAATTCATTTAGGACATGCGATTTTTTCGAAAAAAAAATTTTCTTGCATGGTCAATTTATTAGTGAAAAAATGTATTTAATTATTTCATAAACATACGTAAAATATGTTAAAATTACGTTATAGGAACTCCAATTCTAAAGTATAGCGGTATTTTATTATTAATTAGTTTTTTTAATTTCATGCAGAGTCGCTTTGTTAAATCTTTTATTAAATCACCTGAGGATTACCAACTCTAAGGATCAGCTTCTTATTCTGTAACACACACATGAGCACGGGAGCACTATGCTTGCGTTTCAGAGCGAGTGAGATGTCCATAACAACTCGGTTTCCCTTTTTAACTCACAATCTGTTTCAATCTACTGTGTATAAGCTCCTTGCGCACAACCTGGAATATCTACTGGGTGTCCCTAGCGGGCGGCTCACCCCTATAAGTTTTTTTATTTTTTAAGATATTAGATTAAAATATGGTACGTAGGTTTGTCACATAAATATGCATTGATTTACGTACCAAGTTGTTTTCTGTTACTTCCAGTTTAGCCGAATAAGACCTTAACTTTCTTATTTAAAATGGGACACCCAGTATATTTTAGCTATATTACTAAAAAATAACTAATAAGTTTTAAAACAAATAACAGAAAATTTCTGCATTTTTCAAAAAAAATTGTAGGATCTTACATGCAACATAAAAGTTAAGTGACATATAAAAATAAGGTCAGTACATCATTTTTTTTCGAAATCAATGAAAACAACCACTGTATTACCCCCTCTAATTGAATTTGACGTTTACCCTTTTGCAATTTCCTTGATACATGTATTGTTAATACGTCCAAAAAGTTTAATCAATTTTAAATATCTAATTTTAAAAAATAACTAGATAATGCTCTAAGGTGGGCTATTCAAATTTTTTTAAATGTTATTTTAAATCTCTTACAAAAGTTGACTTCACACACCATATAAGTCAAATTTATTCAAAACCCGACAGTAATTTTATAAACTCTGTACGTTATTTTCTCTAGTAAAGTTGAGATAAGCCACGGAGTAACTCGAAGATTCAACATAAATAAAATCACTTTTAGCGTTCTTCTTAGATGTCAGGTAAACCATATTACAACTTCTATATTGGAAAGTTAATAGGTACCTGACTGACTCAGACATTGAAATTCACCGACTACGAGAGCATTCTCATATTATTTTGAAAATTAAAGTTCTAAATTTTCATGCAGAGAAGATTTACTACACCCTAAAATTACAATGTTTGGTTTGTTGTTAAATTTGAGAAGTTAAGTGAGGGTTTAAGTTGATTTAATGCAAAATTTTAGATGGTAATTGCCAAAAAACTTTATAACATTTATAATAATTTGGGGCTGTTGCTACTAACCTTTATTTGGACACTTTTTTAATCCAGACATACAGGGTAGTTTAAAATTTAGTACAGAAATACTGTAGAAACGTATTTCAGTTAATAAAATGATACTTTACAAAAGATTAATTAAAATTTTGAATAGACACTGCTTAAACAAATAGTCACTACCTACTATCTTATGCGTATTTTTAATTTTTAATTTAAAAACAATTTTTTATGGTCAACTTTTAGATGTGGCTTCATTACAAAAAAATAGGGGACATATAACTTTGGTCATCATCACGGCTTGAATTCATTTTTTTACTTAACCAACGATAGCTCTACAGTGTTGGATTAAGAACTTTTTTTTCCGGGGAGTTATAGATTCTCAGGGGCTCCTAAAGTTATAAAAAAAACACTAAAATAGTTCAAGATCCAAAAAAGTCCCAACCTTTAAATACCAAAAAACAAGTTATAGTTTGAGATTACATTCATACTTATAATTTGACCACCAAATTTGATTGGTACCCCTAATTTCCAAAGGAGGGATTTTTTTGCTCCAGGGAAGATTATCCCCTCCGGATCCCCTCCTCTGAATTCAACGCTAAGCTGTAATTCGGGGAGGGTGCATTTTAGGACACTTAATCTTATTTTGTCGTCCATAATGCGCCAAAAATATTTTTAGTAAATTTTAAAACATCCTGCATATGCAAGGGGCTAATATTAAGGGTATACAGAAAAAAAAACAGATTCCCAATAAGAATTGACTGATGTTTTTTTTTAAAGAAATAGAGATACCAAGAAAACCAAAAACCAAAACATTCAATATTTGGTTTTTGCATCTTAAAGCCTCGTCCAGACTTGCAACAGGACGCCAAACGTCCAAACAAGCCAACCTATTTGCGTGCTTCTTTAATGCAAAAACCGACAAGCTCTGAATCACCGCGGAATCATATGCCAAGCCCTTGAAACGACGCACAGTGGCCGAGTATTGTTAAAACGTGGCATAAATTAAAAAGAAGATCAAAAATGTTGTTTTATCATTCCAAAATTACAAACACACAAATTATAATCATTTTAAGTGGCAAAAGCTTTATTGATATCTTAATAAGTTTTATACAGGATGTTTCGAAACTTGGCATGAACGACAACCTATATACAGGATTAATAGTATCCATACTATTAAGAATTTTGATTCCAAACAAAAACTATGTTATAGACTGCTATTTTAGCTACTTTTTAAAATTATTTTGAAGTATACAGGGTGAGCCAAAAAACATGGCACACCAAAAACAGGTTCTTTTAAATGGGACACCCTGTATATTTTTGCATTTTTTCGAATCTACATAAAATTCTAAGCATTTTGGCTTGGCATATTCCTATACCTAAAGTTAATAGTTTGGGAGTTATTAACAATTGAAAATCGGAATTTTTGAACTTTGACGATTTACCAAGCAAAAACAGTTGAAGATAGAGCAAAACGATTTTCACTTTCCTATCTTAACTTTTCAAGAGCTATCTAACGGAAATAAAAAGTGAAGGCGAAGTGAAGGTGAAGTGAAGGTAAATCGAAGGTTAAATTCACCTTCATTAACCTTCAAATCACCTTCACTTTTTAATATATTTAACCAACTAGTGACATACAAAAATCGACCTTACTAACTGTCCAGAGTTATTAGTTTGTGGTTCATAAAATATTTAATGTATGTCTCGAAAATCAATAGTTTTTGAAATATTCCAACAAAATAAGTTTAAGTGTTTTTAACAAATCATCCTGTAACTCAGAAACAACTGAAATGTTTCATCGCGGTAATGGCACTAGCAGCACTTGCTATTTCGGAAAAAGCAAAAGTGGCATCACCTAAACTAGACACCATGTATAGGGTATTCTATTAAAAAAAAATATAATTTTTCACACTTTTTTAAGCTACCTTGTATAAATTTAAAAATACATTGCAACCTCTGTGGATAACAATTCTACAACTTCTTAAATTAAATGTTTTTTGTAGTTAGAAAAATAAAGAAGCTGGTGGAGTCTATAACCCTGCACTAATGTTTTAAAGTTTATTAAAAAAGCGCAAAAGTTGCAAAACTTTTCTTGGTAACCAGAAAACTAAACAGTTAGAGAAGATAATGTGATACAAATTATAAGAGGGTCGTTGGCGGAACATAAAAAAAATGCTTTTTAAAATGGCTACTTTGCTATAATTTTTATACACTTGATTAAATGTGTTAGTAAAATAAAAAACAAAATTTCAATAAATGAATAATACACTATATATATACCTGACTAAACACTAATCCCACTAAACAGTAAAAAAAATTCTACAAGAAATTTTTATACAAGGAATCTTTATAAGACAATGTTTATCATTGAATAACGTTTACTGCATAGAAAACTTGGCTTAATTTAAAGATGGCGTAGAGATTAAAAACAAGTGAAAAATTCAGAATGGTCACAGCCAACTAATAGAATAGAATGTTAGGAAGTAGACTATTGACAATTTACTTAATTTTTTAAGATTTGATATTTCCCTTTTTGCCACAATTTTACAAAAATCGACCATAGTGCGACGTGAATTCCGTCCACGTCCACGTCCGGGTTATGTGGGGCTGTGTGGCGTGCTATTCGGAGCGGCGAATTGTTGCAAGTCTGGACTCCTGGGCCATTTAGAATGTTTTGCACCTCATTTCCAGTCAACACTAAGTATTATTGCCCAATTTATCTAATCATTTATATACGTTCGATAATTGATGAAAGCACTTTTAGACATTATTATTTTATTTTAATCTTCTTTCTCTTCTTCTTCATCTGCTTATAGTAAATAGTAGATCCAATAAGTGTATTGGATGTTGGCGACCACATATTTTTATTTTTCTCTGTCTCTGGCTGCGCCTACTTCTGTTTATTTCAGCCCAGTATCAAAAATATTTAGACAATTAAAGTGTGTAACCGAAAATGCCAGAAACCTGGGCATTTTTAGTTTTTGGGCCCTAGTTTTAAAGTGTACAATCTCCATTTATACTTTTTAATACAAAAGTGGATAAATGTTCTAATAGCTTTATTTTTTAGCGCTAAAATTAAATAAATGCTTTTTTGGCAATGACTTCATACATAACAGAGTGTTTAAATTAGGAAACAATGCATTCTATGTCTTGTATTGGTTATTTGTTCATTTTTTATTCGATTAAACCCAACAAACTAATTTTGCAGATTGTACAATGTAAAACTAGCCCCCTCGTTTTTTTTTATCCGGGCAACTTTAACATGACAAAAACAGAGTAGCCAACAGTGGGGTACAAGGTCTACAAATTTTATATGAAGTGCGGCATGGCGGCTACCGCGAAATCACGTGACTCAAATGCACACTCAGTTTGGCTTAAGGCCAAATGTCTGCTTTTGCACCTGATTAAAGCACAAAAATGTCTGCTTTTGTATTTAAGAATAAATTTGAACTGAAAAGAACGATCTTAAAATACAGAGTGTCCGACTATACTTTGACCGATTTTAATCGCAAAAACTTTAAGACAACTAAAGATACCAAAATATGGTTCTCGCAAAAACCTTTGATTATATTAAAATGTTTTAATCAGGGACAGATTTAGTTTTAAGATTGAGAAAAAATTTACATGGTGTTCTATTTAAAATAAAAAACTTGTTATACATCGGAAAATCGGCCAGTTTATGTGTTGACGAAATGTTACAATCAAGTAGCAATGATACGATAAAAAAATTAATTGTTCTAAAGTTATTTGTAGTCAAAATAGGTCAAAATATACTCGGACACCCTGTATTTGATTGTGCACTGAAGGATAAAAAAATCTTATTTCTGTTATTTCTTTTATATGAAACTTATACGTAGTTTTTATTTTTTTAAATTGCAAAATGTTTGATTCTGCATTTCTACTCTTTAAATATAATGTAACCTTCGGGGAACAGTAGTCCGGCTCGCCCCTTTCCCATATACGTCAATAAACAAAACAGTTAAAAAATTTAATTTTTTGGCTTTATAATTCACTTAAAGTGGTAGTCGTTTAAATACAAGGTATCTTATTATCTCTACTATTTAGGTACCAAAGAAAGTAATAAATTTGAAAAATCAAAATTCTAAAAATAAATACGTTTACAAATCCCGCATAAGGAAAGATAGAATAAACATATCTTTACAGGATACAAATGCCTTATGGCAATATTATTTATTCTAATACAAGAATAAAATAAAGTTTAAGCCTACTCACCTGTAAAACGGTATACTGTATAATTTAACTATGTTGATAAATTTAATATAAATAAACCGCCAAAAACAAACAAATCCATTAGATAAACCTAGTTTATCTTTGAATAATACCAATTAATATAGTTTACAAATTAAACCTATTAACATATACAAATAAATTAGTCACCAAAATTTAAATTTCTAGGAATTAGTAATACAATAAAAAAACATATTTATAAATAAATATTTTTGTCTAGCACGTTAAAAGCGATAATAGCAATTAGCAATAGTTCCTCGGCCAGAATTGACGAGTATACAAAAAATATTTATACCGCCATAATATGGAAGCGGCGCTTTAACCCAGCCTGTCAATGTCAAATGTTTCTGGTGTCGGACTGGGCGAACGCGTCACTCTATTTGTCGGTCACAATGTTTTACATACAATTTTTAAACACTTTGCCAAAAAGTAGAAAGGTAAGGGCTACTGTCATAAAACCATAAGGCTCAAACAAATGTTTCGGGTATCGGACTAGGCGGGTTAAGTAACTGTAACCCTTACGATTTTTAAGGCAATGTTTAAAAATTGCTTGTAAAACATTGTGGTAAACTTGTCGGACCAAAAAGTGACGCATTTGCCCAGTCAGACATTAGACATTGACAGGCTGAGTTAAAGCTCCGTTTCCATATTATGGCCGTATGAATATTCTTGTTAGACTCTTTAAAAGGAACACCCTAAAAGGGTTTGCAAAGTGTTTTTATCATGAATTTCATTCCATTACTAGCCCAGGGACTACAATGTTAAAAAATAACTAAATATAAATAACACAAGATGAATTATTGTCCCTGACACCCACTTAAAATCAACCTTGTTTAAAAGATAACATATGTCCCAAACGTCTTAATTTTTAAACTACGAAGTGGTTAAAATTTTAAAAATATATCGTTTTTATCATAGCTTTTATACTAATTAGGATATTTTTAAAAAATTCGAAGAGAGAGGAAGACGTCTGATGACAGTTATAAGACAAAATCAAAATAGACCTATTACAAATTTATTTTTACCATACATTCCCGGACTCTCAAATAAAATTCAATAAATAGGACATAAATTTAATATTCGCACAATCTTTAAAACACAAAACACTCTCAGATCTCAATTAACAAAAACAAAACCATACACCTTAAATGAAAAATGTCATTTATAAAATACCTTGCGAATGCAATAAGTTTTATATAGGTGAAACTTGTAGATCATTAGCCAAACGCATAAAAGAATACAGACCATACATTAAAAACACAGAATTTCATAAATCAAAAATCTACCAACACGCATTTGATAACAATCATAGAATAAACTGGGATACTTCGAGCATTTTAGCAAAGGAATCTTGTTCTAAAAAACGCAAAATCAAAGAAAGTGCGAATATATTATTAAAGATAATTGTGTAGCATCAATTTCAGTTAATTTAAATAACACTTGGTTGCCTTTGCTTGATACTGAAGTATCTTCAGGAAGACTAAAAATTAACTAACTATTCACCTTTTTGTAATATAATCAATAAATACACCAGCAACCAGTTATCTATGTCACTATGACACTATAACCAAACAAACATATTTGACATTTAATGTCAAAGATTTCAGAATCTCCTAATAAAATGTTATTAATTTAAATTTCAAAACCTTAATAATAGTTAATTTTTATTTTTATTATTTTTTATTCAATTTGTCTTCACAACGGTGGCAGATTTGCAACCGAAACATCGATTTTTTAATCATCTTTTTACTTGTTTTAATTTTTTGGTTTTTTTAGTACTTTTAATTTAATTTTTGGCGTGTACCCAAATAAATACCATCCATCAAATGAATGCGCTGAACTACAGAACATATCTTTAATTCAGGAAGACTTCTCTTATGCATCAGAAGATATTTTTTGGCATACCATTATAAAAATAATTTTTACCAGTGTCCATAAGAGGTTTAGGGTAAATATTTTTAAAGAAAAAAATGGTAAGTCACATTGCATTTTTCTAAAATATATATATATTTTTTGAAACTCCGTTTAGTTTAAAACAAATTTGATTTTTTAACTTTTTTGTTTGGTGAACGGTTTTTGCATAAAAATTAAAAACCATATTTTTGGCATGGTCATTTCGTATTGCTAATATCAAATTCTACAGTAAAAAATAACCTTTGTTATTTATTCTTAATTAGATAGGGATTTGGCCATGCCAAGAAATGGTTTTTATCTATTTACGCGAAAACCATGCATCAAACAAAAAAGTCAAAAAATTAAATTTGTTCTAAACTAAATAAGGATTTTAAAAAATATTTTAATTTTAGAAAAATACATTGACGTACCATTTTTTTTTCTAAAAATATTTACGACGACACTGGTATAAATATTGTTCTCTTTTATATTAAAAATCTTATCTGATGCATAGGAGATGTCCTCCAAATTTTTGAAAAATATTTTTATTGGTATAAAAGTTATAATAAAAAAAATTTAACACCCTGTACTTTAAAAACTAAGAAGTTTAGGACATATGTTCATATAAAGTTTTTTCCTTATTTTTCATTGTAAAATCACCCCTTAAAATTTCTCGGTTGAGTTACTGGACACCCTGTATAAAAATCTGACATAAATTGCAGAAAGCAAGATATTTGGCATACGTATTGTGCATATTAATAGAAGAAATTTGTTCTACAGCACTGTGATTCTCGACCAGCTGAACCAAAATGGCGACAAAAACTGAAATTTATAAGCAAAATTCAAATTATGGCAGTTAAAAGCTGCTTTTACGTTGTAAATAAACGATTTAAAATTGGAAACGTTATTATTGTACTTGTGATTACATTTTAACCAACAGTACTTACAACTATGGCAGCCATTTTAATTTTTTAACGTGTATATTATATTTTCTTAAATTTTGTAACGTGTCATGTGAGGTATCGTTTTGATATAATTTGAAGGTGTTTAGTCTAATACTAAAGACAAAAATATAAATTTTAAAATATTTATATAAAAAAAATTACTAAAAGGTAACTTTGTTTTAAAACATAGAAATAATTCGTACACTTCCCAGCAAACATTATTTGCCGGCAATATACATTTTTCATATTGGCATTAATGGTAAAGCATTGGCAAAGCTCGATTGCGGGGCCAAAGGGTAAGTTGGTTACGATTATGCGGACTCCGGGGCACCAGGCGCACCCCGGTTTTACTAGCCTTCCCTTGCTATGCGGGGCTCTGGCAAGGGCGACTGCACTTTCCCTAGCTACTCGTGGGAACTATATGGACACAAGTAGAAATAAAAACCCGAGGAGGACTCAGAAATGAGCGACTCTTTAACAGGAGGGGCTGCCAAGGCAGCGGACTCCACTTCTGAATTGGACAAGGTCACTGGGGATCTAAATCAAATAGATCTCGAAACCAAGAATTAAGCGGGGCCCAAAGAAGGAAACTTCTTAAGGCCCAAAAATGGCAGCCGGTACGTGAACTCGAAAGAGTCCATACCAAATGTCCGGCAAAAACAACAACAAAAAGGTGATGAACCGGGAGCAGGACCGGGCAAGTCGGGTACAAGTCAGGCTAAGCTGGGAACAGGTCCGGCTAAGCCTGGCAAAGGACCGACGTTACCTAAATCAAAGGTGGGGGAGAAGACGAAGACAACGGGTACTAAAAGACCTTTGTCTGACTCGAGCACTCCACTTACAAAAATCCTTAAAAAGAGCAGGGGCGCAAGCGCGCAGACCGGCTCTTATAGGGATGCTACAATAGGCATCAGTATGGCTGTCATAGACCGGCGCCATCTTGATACCACCCTGAATCAGGATCAAGCAGGCCTGATCAGAAGCAAGCTGGAGCAGGCTGTCTTTGACACCCCTGGGGGAAGTCAGGACAGGCTTCAGTTTGTGAGAACCACATTTAGCGCGGGGGTTTCTGTGGATGACCTGCGCAAATGCGCGTACCAAGGCCTGGCTCACTGAGACGGTGCGGGGGCTGGGACAACTTTGGGAGGGGGCTGATTTGACAGTCGTCGAATCAAAGGACCTCCCGAAGAGGCCCATAGTCCTTGTGTTTGTACCGGGAGCAGGCACAGAGGAGAATGTGGTCAGGGACCGCCTCGCGGTCCAAAACCCTGGTTTGGAGACGGGGGACTGGCTGCTTAAAAGCAAAAAGATGGGCGAAGGGGGCCAAACACTGACCTTCTCCATCAACGAGGCCACCTACAAGGTCCTGGAAGCAGCCCGTTTCAGGTTATTTTATGGCTTGGGAACGGTAACTTTCAGGGTGATTCGGGGACCTGATGGAGGGGATTCGAGTAATCCAGATCAACCTCCAACACAGTAAGGCTGCATCAGCGGTCCTTACAAAATCAATGAGGGATATATGATGTGGCCCTCATACAAGAACCCTGGGTAAACCAGGGCAAAATTAGAGGCCTTACGGGGGTAGGTGGAGAGCTCATTTACTGCAGATCCACCCAGGTCCCTAGGACCTGTATTTTAGTTAGAAATAATATTAAGGTACTGCCCTTAAATAATTTCTGTTTCAGGGACCTAACTACGGTAAAGATAAGGATCAACACGGCAGAAGGAACGAGGGAAATGGTCCTCGGTTCGGCCTATCTGCCAAGTGATGATCCCGAACAGCCGCCAACCAGGGAGGTAGAAAGACTGGTGAGAGAATGCAGAGGCAATGGATCGCATCTCATCATCGGCAGCGATGCAAACGCACACCACCAGACCTGGGGAAGCACGGACACCAACCAAAGAGGTGAGTCACTACTACAATTTATAATGGCAAATAATTTAGACATTTTAAATGTAGGAAATAAACCTACCTTTGTAACCATTAACAGGAAGGAGGTATTAGATATAACAATCTCAACTACTTTTATAAGTAGTTTTGTTAAGAATTGGCATGTGACTGATGAGGTGAGTTGCTCAGACCACAGGCACATTAGCTTCACAATTTCAGGTCATAGTCCTGAAATAGAAACCTATCGAAATCCTCGGAAAACCAATTGGGAAGCTTATCAAGCAGACCTAAAACATGGGTTAGAACGAGTGAAAAAGTCGATAAGTAATACGGCAGATCTGGACCTCGCAGCGGAGCAGCTGCAGGACGCAATCCTGACTGCCTTCAACCAAAACTGTCCCGAAATTGCAAGGAAATCCAACAGGAATGTGCCCTGGTGGAATACAGACCTCGCAAAACTAAGGGCAGAAACCAGAAAAAAATATAATAAAGCCCAAAAACAGGGGAGTGGGACGAGTACCGCGAGACCCTGACTGGCTATAGCAAAGCTTTGAGGGAAGCAAAAAGGAACTCATGGAGAAAGCACTGTGAGGAGGTAGAACAGACTCCAGAATGTGCTCGGCTCCAAAAATCCTTTCTAAGGACCCTCAAAGAACAATTAACTCTCTAGAGAAACGAACAGGGGGTACACACAAAACGGAAAGGAAACACTAGAAGAACTTTTCGGAGTGCACTTTCCTGGGTGCGATAATAATTGATTTACCACCAGACACTGAGCACTATTTAGACCCGATACCAAGAAGAGGTACTGGGGAAAATTTGCGAGTGGCAAAAGAAGTGGTAAATCAAAGCAAGTTAAAATGGGCGATAGATTCCTTTGAACCATTTAAATCACCAGGTCCTGACGGGATCTATCCGGTTATGTTGCAGAAAGGCGACATAACATTATACACCAGGCTTTGCACGATTCTCAGAGCAAGTTTGGGACTGGGATACATACCAAAAGTCTGGAGGCACATTAGGGTGGTCTTTATTCCTAAACCTGGCAAGTCAGGACAGGATAAAGCAAAGTCCCTAAGAGCAATAAGTCTTATGTCGTTTGTACTAAAGACACTTGAGAAACTGGTAGATATGCATATTAGAGGGGGTGTCTTGGTAAACAGACCACTACACAAGGCCCAATATGCATACACAGCAGGTTTGTCAACGGAAACGGCACTCCATGACCTTGTACAAAGGGTGGAGTACGTTCTGGAAAACAAAGAGGTGTTGTTGGGAGCTTTTCTCGATATAGAGGGCGCATTTGACAACACCTGTTTTGAAGTGATCACAAGGGCGATTCGTCACAGGCAAGTTGACGAAACATGCTGCAGATGGATAGGCTGCATGCTAAAAGACCGTGTGATCCACTCGACACTCTTGGGTGAAACTCTGTCGGCGCGGGTAGCAAGGGGATGCCCACAGGGGGAGTATTATCTTCCCTTCTCTGGAACCTTGTTGTGGACGGGCTGATAGACAGGCTTAAGAGCAACAACCATGAAGTTTTAGGGTATGCGGATGACATAGTCATTGTATGCCAGGGCAAATTCAATACTACGGTCAGAGAGCGAATGCAACAGGCTCTGAATATAGTAGCTACTTGGACGGAAGAGGTTGGTTTAAAAATCAGTCCAACCAAATCCAGAATAGTGCCTTTCACAAAAAGAAGAAAACTAGAGGGGTTGGGTCCTCTTAATCTTCAAGGCACTGAAATACCAATGATGGGGGAGGTTAAGTATTTGGGGGTTATATTGGACTCAAAACTCACCTGGAACCACCATTTGGACAAAGTAATCAAAAGAGCGGAAATAGCATTAATTCTGGCTCGCAGAACATATGGCAAAACGTGGGGACTAGGACCACAAATGGTTCACTGGTTGTACAATACTGTGGTGAAACCAGCCATAACATATGCATCCATTGTTTGGTGGACCAAGACCAGACAGCACACGGCTATGCTTCGGCTGGGCAAGGTGCAAAGACTAGCCTGCCTTGGCATAGCGGGATGCATTAAAAGTACACCAACAGCGGTCTTGGAGACCCTATTTGACCTCCCGCCACTGCATATAGTGGTACAAGGGGAGGCGAGAATGGGGGTATACAGACTGAAAAATAACCTGAGCAACACAAAAGTTAGATCAGGACACATGGAAATAAAAATATCATAAGGAGTCCCATAATGGATATGAGAACAGACTATATGACCCCACAAAACGTACCCAGAAGACCCTTTCAGGTGACAATACACCCAAGGGAGAACTGGGCAAACGAAAATTTCAGACTCCTCTTCGAGGTCAAACCTGGTATACGAACGGGTCCAAAACCGAAGAAGGGTCAGGAGCAGGTGTCTACAGTGAGATGGGAAACACTCGTTTGACCTTTCCACTGGGAAACCACGCCTCTGTATTTCAAGCAGAAATTTTTGCGATCTTACAATGTGCCAGGATTAACAACCAAAGGCCCCGCACAAATTGTACAATCAACATTCTTACGGATAGTCAAGCAGCCCTTGGTGCACTAATTAATCCCAAGGTATCGTCTTGGCTGGTACTAGAATGCCTCGAGGAACTCAGGGAACTGGCGGAACGCAACAACACGAGGTTGATGTGGGTGCCAGGGCATTGCGGAATTTGAGGCAATGAAAACGCAGACGGACTGGCTAGAAGGGGGTCAGCCACGACATACGTCGGGCCAGAACCAGTCCTTGGAGTGCCAAAGAGTACCTTCCGGAGTGCGGTACAAAACTTGGTAAAGGACCAGCAAAGACTGCACTGGGAAAGGCTTCCTCAACACATGCATGGGAAAATATACATCAGTGGACCATGCACAAAAAGAGCTAAAGAACTACTCAAAATGGGTAGGAATCAGCTAAGAACGATCACAGGTTTCCTCACCGGACATGCTCCAGTGAAAGAACACCTAAATAAAATGGGATTATACAACGAAGATCTGGACTGCAGATTATGTGGAGCAGAGACCGAAACAGTATCCCACATACTGTCAGAGTGTGAGGCACTGGATCACAAAAGACAGGCAATCTTCGGGGATATTAGAGTGCCCCCGGAAACATATGGTACGCACCCAGCAGACCTATACCGCCTTCTTCAAGGAACTAGGGTACTGGAATGGGTACAATAAAACGGGAGTTTGGTACAATAAGCCTTTAGGCTGCAGTGCCACCGGACATGCAGACGGCTCCCTGGGAAAAAAAAAACAAAAAAAAATTGGCAATTGGTGGCAATATTATGCCAACGTCTGATACTCATTAAATAGTCAACTCTAAATAAATACTCAATTGCCAATCAATTTAACATACAGGCATATTGCCGAAAAGCAAAGAAAAATGGCGGCATAGCAATCCTGATTAAATAAAGCACATCTTTTTGATGCAGGCAAAAATATTGGATTTTTAAAGGCAAACCTTCAACGCATATTTATACTTTTTAAACCATTTTAATAACATTGGCATTTAACTAACATTATAGCAATTCTTTGATCTATTTTGTTTATGATGGCAGCCAAACAACATGATTTTATGTTTTTTTACATAATTTATATAAAATGGCTTTTTCATAACATTTTACTGTTACAAATCATGCAAATAAAAATTAACTCAAACAAAATGTTTATTATGTATTTTTGATAGAGTAAAAATAAAATGATGGTACAATTAGCTACCGTGACCGATTGCACAATCGTTTTCCGAAAGATCCTCTTTGTTTTCTTTGTGGTTTTTTAGCTTTAAGTTTTTTTTTTTAAAGAACAGAGTTTTTTAATAGACATAATTAAGTGTATTCATTACCTACTCAAACAGCACAAACTTTCCATTGAGCACTCCCCCATATAAGTAAAGCATGCGCCAACACTATTTCTTGACCTTGCTGCAGAGCTGGGCTACACTACAAACCATTGGTTAAGCTTTGGAGCGGACATAAAGCATCGCGATACCCATGCTTTACTTATATGGGGGTTTGCCCAGTGGAAAGTTTGTGCTATTTGGGAAATAATAATAATAATTTGTGTGTGTTGTGTGATTGATTGGTGATGCCTAGTCGAAAAGGCGAGTTATTCACGTAGACTGTTAGGTAAACATTTTGTTTAAAACCTTTTAGAATGGAAGCTACTTAAAAAAATTATAAGAAATTAGGGAGTGCCCTATTAAAAGTTTTAAAGACGTGTAAATGAAAAATATTGTTCCAAAACACCTCGTATAAAAACACGTGCCTTCGTTTTTATACCTTTATTAACAATGTAACGTAACTATGGTTACAATAACGGCAAAATCTTAAATTGTCAATGTCTCGAAGTTTACAGCACAAAAGTCGAATCTGTACTAACTGATCGGAGGTTTCCCGTCGCCCTTTTATAGTATGGTGGAAGAGTAAAGAATGATCTAGAATATTCGAGAAATATCGTGAAAATTCCATAAAACAGGATGGCATAAAAGTTCTTAATGGATAATTCGGGCGTTTTCAGAAACCTGCGAAACTGATGAAAGAACTTGGAAAAATTAAGGTAAATTATTTAAATAAATTAACAAACTAAATTAAATGATCCTAACTGTCTAAAATTCTATAACCTAAACACATATTTGAAAGTCTGTAACAATATGATATATATATATATATATATAATATATATATTAGGGTGTCCCTTATATGACAAATTTTTTTTTTTTTTAGATTTTGAAATGCATACCCCCACATTTTTTACTATAGGTAAATGGTACTTAAATTTAAAATTTCGTCTTTCTAATGTTATTGCAACTAGTGCCGACCGAGCTTCAAAGTTTAGTAAAAATCGCATTTTGGCCTGATATGTCGGTCTGCTATAAAATCACTATAAATGCAATAAATTAAGTGGATAAAAGTAAAAAACAAATAAGATAAGCATAAATATTTATTTTAAAACATAAAGTAATAAGAATCAGTCCGGGTAACTTCTTTTTAGAGTAGTTTTTTACAGTCCGGATACAATTTTCTATGTTCCTGGACACAGCGCAGCAAGAACTGTTTTTGTTCTTCTTCAACAGTGATAAGTCCGTTAAAATCCTGCATTAATTTAACAGCTCTTTCAGCAGTATCATTCACAACTTTTAAATGCTCTATTTTTCTTTTAGCTTCTAAAAAAGCAGCATTCTTATCCCAAGAAGATACATCTTTCTTTAGAAAACTGTCGTCGATCTGTAGTCGTGACCGAAATTGTTTGCTCTTCTCCGATACGAAATCATCTAGTGTTTTATCTGAAAAATATAAAAAATAACTTAAATAACAAAAAAGATCAACAAAAAAATGCATATCACAAAACGTCAATTTAACTTACCAAACAACTTTTGAGTTAGTTCTTCCTTTGACGGGCAATAGCGTTTGCTAAAATCTGAGATTTTGTCCCTGTTGAAATTGGCAATCATTTTCTTCTTAGTTTGGTTGTCAACTTCATCATCAAACAGTGATAGAATAACAGTATCTTCACATAAATACCACAAGTGATGGCTAAACTTGCTCGTAGAAGCTTTAGAAATGGTTGCGTCAACTTTTTCGTACTCTTTTAACATTTTCAAGAAGCGCAAATCTTGGTTAGGTGCTTTGGTCGCCACTGTGCATTCAAGCCAAGGTTTTACATACAATATCACGACAAATAAGCAAACATCTTGTAAAGCCTTTTTGTCCTCCGCAGTCATTCTGAGTTGTGACTGAAGTAAACATATTTTTAATGAATATATCGCTCTCGCCATCCAGCGTGCCTGATGCATAGCTCCAGGGGGCCTTAGTTTTAATTTTTTCTCTGTGCTTCCTCCCAAAAATATTACACACAGTTCGACCAATTCGCGGTAGTCATCTCTAATAAAACCTTTATCTAGTTCTGCTTTATAAAATATCAACAGAGCTTGAATGTCTGTCTCTGCAACATGTTCTTTTACGAAATTAAGAGATAGTTCAATGTTACTAGAATCGATCTTTGACCAGTTTTCTCTAAACTTTTTAAATATTGGAATATCTGGGCTACTAGTGATTTGCTTAATCTTGATTTCAAAGACAGCTTTGAGGACCAATTCATAAACATGATGACGACAGGCGAAAAGCAGCAATTCTCTTCCTAAAGTTTGCTCCAAAATAGCACAAGCTCCATTGAAACGGCCAGTATTAGAAGCTGTTGTGTCGCAGCACATTATTTGTACTTTATCGTGGAGATTCCAGTCAAAGAGAGCTGTAGAGATGGCCTTAGCTTGATGTTTTCCAGCAGAACTCTCCAGTTTTGGCACTGCAAGAAGCTGTTCTCTATCGTCAAACGAAGCAATAACTGGTAAGCGTTCCTCTTTTGAACTCCGTACATCCAACCTGGGTAATAGTTTTCCATCCCAATGGACTGTTATTATCCCAGGTACATTGTTTTGGAAGTCAGATTTTATTGCTTCTGCCCTTGATTTTCTAGTTTCAGTACGAATTCGGTGAATCGAGGATTTATTAATAGGAAAATCATCGCTGCTTAAACCAAGCGCTTCTACAACAGCATTAAGAATGTAAACAGAGTCTCTTATGCTCAACTGGCATCGATCTAAAGCTGCAACTAGTTTAGGTGTTATAAAATTCTTTCTACTTCTTTTTGAACTTTGCTTATGATGAGGAGCGTTTGGTAAGCTGAGTTCCGAATTCAAAATTCGATCTTCGTCTGAATTTTCTAGACTTTCCAATATATCTGTGGTTGAAGTAGATAGAACCGCCAGTGACTCTGCCTGTCTTATAATCCTGTTCTCTTCTTCTAGTCGACGTTGCCTAGATCTCTCTTCTTTTTCCGCCATTTTTTTGTCTACACCTCCTAAGCATCCTGGTCGACCTGGCTCTCTCTGTTTTATTAAAAATAATTTATCTTCCTCTATTTTTATTCTCTTTAAAGCATCAGCATGGGCAATATCAAACAAATTATCAAGATTCATTTTAAAATTATTCTCACGGTTCTTAAACGTAATTTGAGTTTTCTTACAATTTTTTGCAACTCTCTCCAAACATGATATAAATCAACAAGTTTCTTCACGCAGTTAGGCAATGCTCTTGTTGGAATTCTTGCCTTTTCCCAATATATGATGCATTCTCTAATCACAAGATTTGCACTTTCACTAACAGTCAGTTTAACTTCGCGAATATTGTAAAATAGGACTGAGAGAACTTGTCGATTAGATGGTAATTTTGCACCATTTATTTGATAGCTAGGCAATCCTATTAGAAAAATATTTTGTTTGTCACTCCGTAATTCCACCGACATGTTTACGCACTAAAAAATAGAGCACTATTAATATCAAAAATCACGTATAAAATGAAGAATAAAACATATAGTAACAAGTCAAAGCCCAGTACTCACGCAACCAGTATGGACAAGTTTAAATCGCAAGTCGGCACGGGTTATCGTTTATAAATCGAGCTAATATTTTTTCGAGACAATATGGGGTTAGTACGAAACTTTTAAAAAGGTATGCGTAAAAAAATATGTAACTTAAAATTTAAGGGACACCCTAATATATATATATATATATATATATATATATATATATATATATATATATATATATATATATATATATATATATATATATATATATATATATATATATATATATATATATATATATATATATATATATATATGTATTAATGTTTTTTTTACATTTAACTTCTTTAAAATATTTCGCCCTATGTTTTGGATCTAAAAATTTAAGTGTCCCTTGAATACTTACTATTTTAAAGTGTTTTTTCTTTTGATTTACTATCTTTTTTTTTTAATTTTATTACATACCTTTAATTTTTTATGGTTTATTGTTACTGTATAAAAATTTATATTATGTAATTTTATTAATAATAAAGTTTTCCTGCCTTTTTTAAATATTTTTTGATTAAGTACAAAATTCTAAATATTTTCTTTAACTTTTGGGACATTCAACTTATAAAACTTGCAATACTTATTTAATGATAAATGCCATTATCCTAAACGCATTTTTTCACCATAACTCATTAATGATGGATGCAAATATCTATGGATGCCATCACAGTATCTGCAACACGTGGCCCAATAACGGCCAATTGCCCACTTTGGTGTGTTTTTGTTATCTTTTTGCCAATACCTTATTATTGATGGATGCCATCATCCTAAACGCATTTTTTGGCATAACTTATTAATAATAGATGCCATCATCCTAAACCCATTTTTCATTATAACTTATTAATGAAGGATGCCATCACATTATCTGCAACACCTGGCCCGATAACGGCCAATTGCCCATTTTTGTGTATTTTGGATACGTTTTTGCCAATGCCTTGCCATTAAAGAGTGTTGGCAATGCCAGTAAATTAAATGTACATGGTCGGCAAAAATTTTATGTGAGTTTGCTCCATATCGCTACTGGACTTAGGTATGGTGCTTTAATTTAAAACAACATTTTATAAAGTGCATAAATGGTAAAAATTTAAATATTACGGATGTTTTTCAAAGGTTCTAACATTTCCATTTGTAACAAAAACAATCGCTTGACCGAAAAAAGGTGTTACTTTTAAATTTTAAATGGCTTTACCGTTGTATTTCGTCTTCTTTTAATAGAAGAGCCTTCCAAATATAATGATGGCCTCTATGTCATACGCCGTGACTTAAAAATTATTTTAAGGTATTAAAAAAAACAATTTTATACCATTTTATACTAAAAAGGTACTTTGTATTTTTAGTGACATTCTTCCCCAAAATATTGACTTTTTGATAAAAATATGTTTTTTTTTAAATATGTCAATAAGTCACTCTTAATTTAAAAAAAAATCTAAAAGCGGCTTTGAAAACTTACACTGTTTCTAAAGTAGTCGTAAAAGCAAAAGATAAATAAATCTATTTTTTCATGGCTGCTTAAATTGCAATACCATTTTAACACAATTATAGTACTCTACATTACAATTTGAAAGTCTTAAAATTAAATCGTTAATTTCAGAAAACCCAAATAAAAAAAAAATAAAGTTTGGATTTGTAATTTTATTTTATTGTGTATGTATTTAATAGCTTACTATTATTATAATTATCTTTTTTTTATGCATGCATTTTTTTAACATTGTATACTTTTAGTTATTGTTGCTTTTAAACTAAATGATTTAATATTGAGGCAAAAAAGTCCAAAAATATCATATCAGTTGCCATTGTTCGGTATGATACTGTAATAAAATAAAATATACGAGTAATATTATTTAAAATTTGAAAGTTCCATTTATTTTAAGTAAACGGAAAGTGGCAGTAAGCAAATAAATAAATTAATTAATGTATATTTATGGTAAATAGCTACATTAAACTTTTATTTTAAAAATATAACAGGTCAAGCCCCCTTGAGAAACAACTAGTATACCTTGTATTGCTACAATAGTCTTTGTATTTTAATCCATTAAATTTCTGGTGAAAACTCATTGTAAAGATCCAATGCTAGATAGGCTAAATAATTCATAATCAAGATTATCCATGACTTTAACATAACGCTTTTTGAGTTTGAAAAGACAAGCAACTCCTTTTTTTACCGTGGTCTATAACCATTTGTTTCTAAGTTAAAAGCTCTTTCTTGAACTTCTTTTAAGGAAAATCAAATGTCATAGTTGTGTTATTCTCAGTGTGTTTATTATCTTTAGTTAATGCGCAGTATAAGCTTCATTGTTTTCTTATGCCTTATTACATTACCTTGAAAACATCTTGACCCATATTTTACATATTTAAATGACATACAATAAGTGAAGGTTTATATCGGACATTCATTTTGCTGATCCAAGCAATAGCATATTAATTAATTATATAAGTGCACGTGAGATTGGCTTCTTCTTTTTAACTTAATAGTTGTCTCTTAAATACAAACTCATTTTTTTTACCTTTTTTAATCCATTTACTGCCAAAGCGATATTGTCCTGCTCAGAAGAGTTTATGTTTTTTATTATATTAAAATTATTAAGTAAAATAATATACGCTTATCTGAATTTATATTATTTTAAATCCGTGCATTCAATTTTTTAACGGAATAGTTGCATCTAAACTTTACCTTTTGGTCTCGTCCAATGGGTAATTCTAGATGTATGGAGCTTTTTGTGTGTTTTTTAACGTTTACTTTCAATTTGTATAATAGAAAGTATGCAAACGCCAGTTTTTAGCAGGCAATTTCTTTATCCACTTCCAATTCTTTTTTGCTACATTTGCAATTTATAGATATACCACGAAAACGAAATGACTTAATAGTTATGTGTAACTTAAGGAAAAGTAAGGGGGTGAGACTTAAAGATTGGAAGGAAAAGGAAAAATCTCCGCGGGTACCAGGTTACACTGTATATAACTCTAGGGATAAAGAAACGAACAAAGTGGAATGTTTGGGGCTTCTCAAGTTGGATCGTATAGGGATGCCTAAGTAACGCAATACGTGATTCTTTGTAAAGAACCGCCTAAGAGGAAATATTTACCTTGTTAAGCTTTAAGCTTCTGCTAAGTATATAAAATTTATAAGACCTTAGTATCATCTAATTTTTTAGCATAGGATTTGGTAGTGGAAGTGGTAAACAAATTTATGATTTATTATTTGCTTTTGAAAAAAATAACAACCCTGAAATTTAGGCGTAGTTTTTAAATCAAAGAATTTTTTTTTAATATACTATTCGTTATGTTAATCCAATACATGGCCGAAAACCCGAGTGCTGCAGGTCAAATTAATTTAATGTTTGTATACAAATCATTTACAAATTTCCTTGTTTTCTACAATAACCGTCAGATTTTTTTCTTTTTTTTCTCGATGTACCGCTTAAGGTGCGGTTACACGGGTCTTCGATGGTCTACGATGGTCTCTACTGTTCGGCACTTTGTCGGCCGTAGCCAATTAAAGGTAAAGCGAATCTGTCAACAGTTTAAGGATATAAAAATTATAATTATTTTTGATAAATAATGTAATAAATTTCTCTCGATTAAAAAAAATATATTTTTTTGGTGCTCTTTGAAAATCAAAAATGTGAGGTTACCATGGTTACTGAGTTGAGTTAAAAATAAACGTATTAGTCTAGTTGTAGATAATTTTTTTCCAACGAAGTTTAATGCATCATTTTGGAAAAAGTCCCGGAAGTCCAGTCCTGATTAAATCTATTTGATTAAAATTGGCAAGTCTAAAGAAACCTTTTTTTACTTATGAGCCCCTCAAAAATGAAAAAGATAGGCGTAACAGATAAAAAGTTATTATTAGCTAAAAAGTGTGCAAGTTTAATTTATTGGATGATCTTTTTGTTGGGTACACGCCGTGTACCTAACAAAAAGACCATCCAATAAATGAATCCGCCTAACCAATATAGAGCATATCTTCAATTCAAGTTTAATTTGGCCCACATTGTAACTGTGATCAAAGTTCTCACTGCATTGCTAAAATACAATTTTCTTTGTCTTTACCCGTAGTAGCTTTTTTAGAATTCAGTGGTTTATGGGCTTTTATTGTTGCGCTGTCTTACAATTTCTTTCTCACTTTATTGTTGTCGTCAAAAGGCATGGACGGAATTGTTTCCGCCGCTTCTTCAGGTATGTCTTCTATTTGTTTATTTTTTTATAACTGATACCCTTCTTTATCAAATCTAGTTTTAACTATAGTCTTATTTAATTTAACATACACAGCATCATTATTAAATAAAACCCCATCTTTAGTTAATTTTTTTATATGTATGCAACTGCATGATTGCACTTTTGGACATTTTTAATTTCCTTTTATTTAAGAATGTAAAAGATGTTTTTAATTTAAGTCACTTTTGGTTAAATTGAAAGTTCTAGATAGATCTTATTCTACAGTATTGACATCTGATAGCACAATATATTACATTAAATAATAAGAAGATATGTTTTTATCCAAAAACAAATACGCTGGATAGTTATTTTATTGTCACCTGGTAGCGACATATTATCATAATGCTTAATTCCTTTTTAACAATACACCATCCGCGTATTAAGTATTAAATATTTTTTGTGGCTAGGTACTCTTTAAAATACTTACAAATTATTTTTATACAAGGGGCAAAAATATTATTTATATTGTAATTTTTTGCCTCCTAACTTTATTTTTCTATTTCATAAGCTAAAACTACCTTTTAAAATTAATATAAACCTACGTTGTATAAAAATTTCATTATGAGTATGCCCACGTATTTTGTGAATTTCAATTTCTGAGTCAGTCAGGTACTTATTAACTTTTTAGTACATAAGTTATTCCAGGCTAACCTGACATTCAAGAGAAATGGTAAAAGAGATTGTATTTATATTACGTTTTGCGAAGTGGTTTACTCTAATTTTAACACAATATACTTTTTAAAATTACCGTCTAATTTTAAATAGATATAACCCTTATGATGTGGGTTATGGAGCCATCTATTGTATGACTTTAAGAATAAAATTTTAATAAATTAATTGTTAAGGCCTTATTACATATATTTTTGTTTAAAAGTATTTGTTGTTAAAATAATCTTTTCCGATATTAAGTTTACGTCAGTGTCGGACTGGGGACCATTTGGCTCACCGGGCAAATGTTTAAAATGGCCCCGGGTAGAAAAGTTTTTGGTACTTGGATTAAAAATTAGATTTTAATATTGAAATATACAGTCAACACAAAATGTCTCCGTACACCATTTTCAGCAACATTTACTTTGTATGTATTTTTAGTAAAATAAGTACCTATGTAACCACATATACATATAAAAATCATGATAAAGCTTTAAATATTACCTTTTTTTATATGTGAATATTTGGCGAATTATATTACAAACATAATAAATATTTACATAAAACTGGTTTTGAACCAATAACCCAACATCCCTATTAGCTCCTTTTTGATAAAGGAGACCTCACACCTTGGAACTTCATTTAACCAGTAGAAATAAATGATGATTTTTTCGAAAACTGGTAAAATTTATTTAATAGGCAGTAAAAACAGAAATAGTAAAAACTAAAGAGGTGGTTCAGCAGGGAACGACGAAAAAAGATAGTTAAGAAAAAGCAGAATGTTTTAGAAAATAAATATGAGTATATACAGAGAGCATTAAAGAAGAATAATATACCTATTTTTGGATTGCAACTTAAGAAAGCAGAAAATTTAGCACACAGTGAATCAACTCAATACATCGCTTGAGCTGAATTTAACATTGGGTAGCGTCAACAACATATTATTAACTATTGGCAAATCAAATGATAGAAAACCAATAGTGGTGCAATTTTTGTCATATTTTACAAAAATAGAAGTACTGAAAGCTTGTAAAAATTAAAGGGAAAGTCAATTAGTATATCCGAAGACCTTACCCCCAAAGAAAGAGAGATAAGAAAGATACTAGTGAAACATAAAAACTGGCAAAGGAAAAGAGAAATGGGTATTTATTTAAAAAAACTTACTGTATGTAAACGGAGAAACATACTTACATGAAAGTCTGAAAACTCAAACTGACGAACTGGAAACATTAGCTTCAAAACCTCTTTAAAGTATTGAAATTAAACATACAGAGAAAGAGGAGGAAGAACCTAAAGCCATTAAATCAGACAGTGAAGAATATTGTATCACTTACATAAATCCAGAAATAGACCAATTGTACCACCTATGCAACCCACAAAAACAAGCACTAAAAAAAAATAAACAGACAGCGGTTAATAAATTATATAATATTATATGTTATAATTAGATACAGTATTATTTAGCATAAGTATCTTTCATTCACCTTTTTGCTATTAAAAATATATGATATTAGTTTTTTTTTGTTTTTTTTTCTTTACAAGATAGTTATTTGTAATTTAGTTTTTAATTTAAGTTTAAATTTACCAAGTATGGATCCATATGTGTTGGATTTTTAGGTCAAATGCATTAAGACTAAGGGTGCATTCCACTAAGCGCTCACAACGATCAAAATGCTCCATTTGCCGACGGTGAAAGGTGCATTTTGAGCGTTGTAAACGCTTAGAGGAACACACCCTAAGTTCGCCGAATCTGTAAAGAAATGTCAATCTTTATTAGGCAATAATAGCCAAAGTAGTATAGTTTACCTGGGAGGCGTTTAAGGTATAAAAACAAACATGATTTATGAAAACAAAAATATTGAACTTATTTCTTTTCATAGATCTCCCTCCCAGTGCACAGGTGAATTTAACCAAAATCTGTATGATTATTTATTTACATAATTGAAAAACGGTAAATACGATTTACAAATAATTTCAGGGGATATAAATATTAACATATTAGACAACAATACTGATTACGTAAATACATATTTTTATATTCTTTCTGAACACAGGTACACAGGTATGAAATTGTGTAAAGGAATATAAATATAAAAAGTCGTATGCTAATATTTGCACTATTACGAAAATTGCTGATACCTTTAATGGTTTTTACCAACATCGGGGCAAATCTTGCATCAAAAATGAAAGGTATTTCTAAACAATTTCCTACAAAAAAGTTTTAAACTCTTTTTACTAAAAACAAACAAATGCCTCTAAAATGAAAAAAATAATAGGATAATTAAAAGATAAAAAGTCTTCCGGTCTAGATGGTATTCAAGCCGAATTAATAAAATAATAGCATATATTTGGTATTGTCTATTTAATTAATTTACTGAAGGTATATTTCCGTCTGCATTTAAAATAGCGAAAACTGTACCAATATTTAAAACAGGAGATAAAAACGAGGTATCTCAACTACTGCCACAAATTATCAGAATACCCAGATGCGAAAGTGAGGCAAAATACACTTACTTGTTTCTATGACCTTGAGAAAAAATAAATGGAAAATCTGCACCAATGCATGGATCGTAATATTTTTAATTTGTAAATAGTTAAACCGCACCAAGGCGCTAAGGAGAGATAGACTTTTATAGTAATTATGCAGCTTTTTGTTATGTGGGAAAAACGGGACAAAAGAATAATACACTAATTGAAAATTTAAATATTTCTTTATTAAAAATATAACAATTTAAAATTTACCTATGTTTTGAAAGGTAAAATATTGTTAGTAGATGTCACGTTTAGATCAATTTGTAATAAAATGTCTATACCTGTTTGCACAAAACATTTTAACAAGCGATTAAACTAATGTGGGTTAAGAATGTTTAACAAAAATTAACAAAAAAAAAGATTTTCTAAAAACTGCTTAATTAATTAATTAAAGGTATTCCGTTTTACTAGCTTAATTTTTTACTAAAAAGTTTTGTGTAACTGGAGATTAAAACAAAATAATTGAAAGCAGAGTAACAAAAGTTTCTAAAGAAACCCCGACGCAATATTTTAAAGCAATGCAGATATTACCATAGTAATAGGAGTATGTTATTTTTTAATACTGAAAAAACACATAATTTTTTTATTTAAAATATAGCCTCTCAAATAGCAGTGCAGCTATAAATAAAAAAATTATAGTTTTCTTTCTTTAGGAACATACTGATCAATATGAATAACTTTATAAACAAGTATTTTGAAAAACTTTGTATTAATATTAAAAAGTTAAAAAAAATACTTTTTTAGGATTTATTCAATATTTACCTGATAGAATAGTATTTTTTGGAAGGTTCTTAGAATTGTCTGTATTTCTTGATTATAATGGCTTGAAGAATATTGTCGGCACGGTAGTGTTAAACAGACGTTTTATTGCGGATGACGAGATAGAAATATATATTTTTTAATGATCTCCGCACAATTTTAAAATTCATCAGATTTTTTTCAAAAATCCTTCCTCCCGACAGACTTAATCCAGACCTTTGCGCTAAAAATATATTTTCATTATAGAAAAGCCATCCAAATAATTATCCACATAAATACTTTTAATGCATTTTTATATTAAAAAGTATTATGGCTACGTGAACATTAATGTGCCTGATATTATTTATAGCCTGCACATCAACATGTACGGACTAATTAAAAATTTATTATATAACAAAATATCACATTTATATTTACCTCAAGTGGTCCTTTTGGAATTTAAAAAGTGATTTCCCGCTCTCGGTACAGTATTAATATACACATTTATATCCCATATTAAACGGTAAAAAATTTAAGAAGACACTATACTAACACTTAAATAATAAAAAAAATAAAAGTTCACAAACAGCTAAACACAATTAACTAACTTATGCTCACGTTCTATACCAACAAAAATATGGGACTACTGACACCTAGATGAGCATTGGGTCACGTACTAAATCGTGGGGTGTATATCCACCACGCAGTGGGAGGTACCATATAGTGGTGAGCGATTTCAACGAACACGCTTAGTTTCGCATCTGGGTATTCTGATAATTTGTGCTACTGCTCAATTCAACAGCAACTGGGAATTTATTTGGTAAATTTCAAATAGTTATTACTCTCAAACAAGATGAAATAACAAAATGCGGTTTTTACCGTTTTGTAGGAAAACTTTCTTAGAAAAAAACTGCTATTCTAAATTAAGTTTTTTTTTGTTTTTATTCTACTAAGTCCTACTTTTTACAAAAAATTTGTCAAGAGCTACATTCTACAAAAAATATATTTCATGTTTTTTAATTATATTGTGTTATTTGGTAGACCATTCTAAAAAGCAAGTTTTTCAGATTTTTTATATCTGCCTCATTTTTCAAGATATACATATTTTTTCAAAAAATTATTTTTTTAAACATTGTCCTTCCTGCATTTAACAGTTTATCACAGAGGTAAATTTTTTCAGAAAATTTTAAAAGTGTATAAGTACCCTTTTAAACTGTATTAGAAATTTAGTTAGAAATAAATCATTAACGCGTCAGTAGCGTCGCAAATGTAAGAACATTTTATTTAGCTAACTAACAACTTTTAAAGTTTCCGTAAGCACCACATATTTTGTAATAAAGAGTTCAATTGTTATTTACAATTTTTATAAAATATGGACATTATCTCGGGACGGTTTTTTACTATTGCAACAAAAGTTATCAGTGGCGTAGATATAATATATTTCTGAATGCTCTTTTTACTTATCAGAGGATTATCGCATTGCCGCAATATTTGGTAATTCAAATTATTTTAAAATTTTTATTGATAAACTTAGAACACATGTTAACACTTTTTAATATCTTGGAATTTTGTGAAAAAAAATAACATTCAGGGTGTTTTAAAAATCATGGATTCCACATTTATATTTTTTTCATTTTTGTTTTAAGAAAAGTAAAGTTTTAAGCCTTAGATAATTTTAAAAGAAAGTTTCAATACACTTATGTTCTAGCTGTCTTAACTTTTAAGATTCAGGGTGATAAACTTTAAGATTTTTTTTTTTATTTTTATAATATCTGTGATACCACTCTACAGATTTTAATGAAATTTGGTACAGAGACACTTTACATTAAGAGGCATTGTTTGATGTAAAATAAATTTTGTATTTCTTCCAGTGGCATTTAAGCGAAACATAAATTAAATATATTAAAATAAAAATGTAGTACGCCACTGCATTTTTGGAAACAAAAATTATTTTTATAATTTTCATTTACTTTTAAACAAATTTTATATTTTGTTTTTTTCTTGTCAAAGAATGGTTTTTGCTTTATAAAATATGATTTATTCGCCTGTTCATATGGGTATCATGAGGTATCTGGTGGAAGATGGTAGAAAAAGAAAAACCTTTTATAAAATTTGTTTAAAAGTAACTGAAAATCATAAAAATAATTTTTGTTGCAAAAAAACAGTGGCGTACCATATTTTTCCTTAAAAATATTTAATTTAAATCCCACTTGAACGCCACTGATAAAAATACAAAATATATTTTACATAAAAAAATGCCTTTTAATGTAAAGTGGTTCATTAAAATTTTTAGAGTGGTATCCCAGATATTATAAAAACAACATATATATTTTTTTAAGTTCACCACCCTGTATCTTAAAAGTTAAGACAGTCAAAACATTCTTCTTTAAATCATTTAGGGATTAAAACTTTGTTTTCCTATATTAAAAGAAAAACAAATGAGGAATCCATGATTTTTAAAATAACCTGTATGTTATTTTTTTTTTTTTAATACTAAGATATAAAAAAGTGTTCCCGTGTGTTCCAACTTAGTCGATAAAAACCCTAAAATAATTTAAATTACCAGTCATTACAGCGATAGCGATCTCGTAAGTAAAAGAGCATTAAGTATTATATTTTATCTACGCCACTGATAACTTTTTTTGCAAAAGTAAAAAACTGTCCCGAGATAAATGTCCATGTTTTATAAAAAATATAAAAAAACAATTGAACTCTTAAATACAAAATATGTGGTGCTTGGGGAAAAAAGATTTGAAATTGTTTAATTATTTTTATTTACTTTATTTGCATTTTTAAATACGTAAAGTTTACATTGGCTCTAACTGAAAATGCCAGGACGTGAAATTTCTGTATATAACATAGCAAGAATAATTGCTCTGCATGAATCTGGATTTTCCAATCACCATATTTCAGCCAGTTTAAATATTCCTAGATCTTCTGTGAGTCAAATCATCAACAGGTATCAAGAAACTGGAAATGTGGAAAGTTTGCCTCGCAGTGGACGGCCACGTGTTTCTACCGAAAGGGAGGACAGATATGCAATTTACCCGCCGAAATCGAAACGCAACGGCCCCAGCCATTAGAGATCATTTTCAAGGTACGTTCACCGCGTAATTTCCACCAAAACCATTCGCAAAAGACTTCACAGCGCAAATTTACGGGGTACCTGTTTGATTGACTCGACACTGTGCTGCCCGCCACCAGTGGGCGAGAAACCATAGGGAATGGCTTTTAGCCCTGTGGGAAAGAGTCCTTTTCTCTGATGAGATTCGGTCTGGTCAGTGATGACCATCGTCAAAGGGTATAGAGAGAGCCAGTGCGTCAGTCAAGACTCATCTATCCTGGTGAAGTCGTTTCTTATCAAGGGGGAACTATAATGTTCTAGGGGAATAATGTACAACCGTCGAACCCCATCAATTCGCATACAACAAAATATGACTAGCGAAATTTACATGGAAAATGTTATTAGGCCAACTGTCATTCCCCTCCTCCATGAAACTGGAGAGAATTTTATTTTCATGGATGATACCGCCAGACCACATCAAGGCAGAAGAGTTCAGGAGTTTCTTAATGTTGAAGAAATCAACAGATTGGAGTGGCCAGCTAATTCCCCAGACATAAATTCAATTGAAAATCTGTGGGACATTGTTTCCAGAGCTACTCACAATCGCAATCCACCACCTAGAACCGAGGAGGAACTTGCGGTAGCGGCCGTAGATGAATGGGACCGCATATCGCAGGAATTATTTAATAATTTAATCATTTCCATGTCCAGACGAGTAAACTCAGTACTCTGAAGTAGGGGAGGGCCCACAGAGTATTAGCTGTATTTTCTTTTTTTGTATTGTCATACACGTATTTTTTTTAAATAAACGTTATTTATAAATTAACACTGTTTTTTCATTTTTTGGTAGTTCTTTTATTTTAGCCATATACAAAAACTTAAAATATTTTTTCAACTAAATTAAAATCAACATGGACAACCCTGCTAGGTGGTTCAAGACTTTTGGCGTTGTGTGTAATTAAAAAACAAACATTTTTTTCTAGAATGTCGCTCTTGACAAAATTTTTCGTAAAATATAGAACTTTTCTTTTACACCCTGTAGAATAAAAACAAAAAGACTTTACTTAATTAGGAAGAGCCATTTTATTCTAAATAGGTTTTACTACAAAACAGCAAAAACCACATTTTGTTATTCCATTTTATTTAACAGTTATAAAGATTTAAAATTTATCAAAAAATTGCCAGTTGCAGTTGAATTGAGCAGCAGTTTAATTTGAGACCGATTTCACTAATCTCGGTCTTAACAAAAATTTTGGAAACTTTATTAAAGTATTTCACAATTTTTAACTAAATACATCATCTTATCAAATAGACAATATTGATTTAGGAGTTCTAGTAGCTTATCTAAAAATAAAAAAATTATGTTGTGGATACAAAACAGGCAAAAGCCTTGAATACAGTAAGTCATTCAGAATTGCTAAAGTCCTTGGAAAAATAGCCTTTTTTTATCCTATCATATTAGTCATCTAAAAATCTTGGTTATAAAATTGTATAAAAAAAAATCAACTAATTATGTATTTTTTTAGATAATATAGATAATTTGATAAAAAATGGGATTTGTCAATAAAGTTTGATAAAATTTACAAAAACAAATACAAATAGGGGATTGGCTTTTAAAACTTTTAGTCCCTGGGTCAGCAAAATGGACTTCATATTATTACAACTTTTAAAACCTATTTAGGAGGAGTCTACCACGAATACTAATACCGCCAAATATTGAAGCGGCGCTTTAACCCTTATACCCCCTCGAACATGTCATTTTTGAGCTTTAAGGGTTTGTGATGAGAACACGCTTATTTTTGATTTAAACGAAAATATCGTATATTATAACCCCTATACGGACGCTATCGGCCGACCAAAATAGTGACGCGTTCGCTCAGTCCGACATCCGAAACAGGTCAAATTTGAGCCTTATGGTTTCGTGACTATAACGTGTCGGACAAAAGTATTACGTGTTTTATTAACACTTTCTATAATTATTTATATCTATATCCGACAAAAATATGGTCGGCCCGACAATGAAAAATGCAAAGAAAATGTTCTACTAGTGATGCTTTTTTAGAATAACTTTAAACTAAGAAGCATCAGTTTTCAGTCGGCTGCAGTTTTTTTTATTATTATTATTTTAGTAACAGTAACTAAGCAAATCTGAAAAGTTAAGCTAAATTTTTGTCTAGTAATTTAGTGAAAATTTTAATCTACTCGACAATTATCGCTTGATTACAGTGATGATTGCATAGAAGAAATCGAAAATTGCACTGTCATGTTTTTAATTATTGAATTTGACAATCATTATTAGTTTTTTTAATATTAAGTTTTGTTGTATTGTTTAATAAGTTGTTTAGAAAATTATTATTCCTTCATTTGATACTTTTACTTCCTCGAGTAATTTTCTCCTTAAATTATACTCGTGCATCAAAACAATTTCATAATTAGTTTTGAAGTGTATTTCCTTTTAAAAACTACTTTCCATCATTTTCACATTTTGGCAAAAGAGCCCTCCTTCTTTGGAGTCGGGCTCTTTTGCCAAAATATGAAAATAAACTCCACCTAGTAGTTTTTAGGCAATACGCTTTTAAGCAAAATTATCGATAATTTTAATGCACTTGTGTAATTACCCCCGATAATTTTAACGACTTTCCACCCTTAAATTATTATTTTAACATGACAAAATAACAAAAATTACGCACTATTTGAAAAATGGGTTTATGGGATTTATAATTATTAATGTCAAGTAATACATTAAGAGAGTACCATCGTGTTTTAAATATATTTTTAAACGTTATGCCAAAAATGGTAAAGGTAATAGTCACGAAACCATAAGGCTAAAAACTGACATGTGTCGGACTGGGCGAACGCGTCACTTTTTTGTCGGACGATAGCGTCCGTATAGGGGTTATAATATACAATCTTTTTGTTTAAATCAGAAATTAGCGTGATTTTATCACAAACCTTAAAGGCTCAGAAATGACATGTTCGAGGGGGACGTAAGGATAAAAGCGCTCTCTTGATAAAATTAAATTAAAAGTCTTAGTTGTGCGCCTGATTGTTAATTTATTTATATTAAATTACGTATGATTAACAACTATCGCATCAATCAACATCTGTAAGCTGTAAAAAAACAGTTTAATACTCCAAGTTTCAAACTTTCTTAAACAGAGCATAAACACCGGCCCTAAGCATTTGGCTTCCGAAAACAATGTGGGGTAGTAAGTTAAATTACCCCAGTAATTTATGTTATTAAGAGGCAAAATGGTCGGGAATCTGGTTTGGCGCAGATAAAGAAGTTTAATGTGTGCAAGGTTATGGGTCAGGAAGAATAACGTAGATATATAGACTGGGACTGCTTTTTGGCTGCAAAAACCATTTTGGGTTGGATAAATTGTTTTACTAATGTGTCTGCTAAAGGTTTAAATATTATTCATTTTAACAAGCTGGCTTTTTCTTGGTTTAGAAAACGGTCCCAATTTATTATTTTTTCACTTTACAGCCTGGAAACCGATCAAATTGACCTATATTTAGGACATGAAAATAAGAGCAACTGGGTAAGTATTTTTTATTTTAATTAAAAATGAAAATTAAAAATAAGCAATTATATACAGTAACTTTAAAAAGGTAAAAATAGATTTTTTTTAAATTACCAATTTGTTTGTTTTAGTCATCCCGGAACACGTTATTTGTTACTTTTTATTCTGCTTTGTTTAACTAAAAGAATCTTTTATGTATACATGATATTCCAATTGCGCAGTTTTTTTATTCAAAAAAAAACACCTTTTTTACATTTTTAAATTTTACAGAAAATTCTGGACATACTTCATGTATCGCACCTTTCCTCTTGAACCGTATAATGTAGAATTAAAATGAAAAAATTATTTATGTTAGATCCGCTTTATTACAAATACTTTTGTATGCTTTCTCTTTCTGCAAGTATTTCCTTTTTTAAAGTTGTGTGCTTATTATATTACAAGGTTCTGTTTTACTAAAATCATTTTTATTAGGTTTAAAACCCAACTGTATTCTATAGGAATGTCATTTATTTTGGTGTTAGTAAAATCAAAGAGTTGCTTGATAACCTTGGGTCTGAAGAGCAATACTGCGACTAACTTCATGGTGGTTTTCTTGAATGGCTAACAGTACAGTAAGTTGCACATTTTCCGGTATTGTAACATATGGCAAAAATCCTATTTTGTTTTAATGTTACTAATATTTTATGTTGGGTTTCCCCTTATACATGAAAAATAACAAAAGTTAAGTGTGTCATTTAAAAAAGAAACACCTTCCAACCTTTTTGTTAATTTATTAAAAATATTTTCAAATAAAAACCATTTTTTTATAAAAGTTAGGCCAAAAATTATTATTTTTAAATAGAGCCCACTTAGGGCCTAATGCACTTTAATAGGTATGCATAAAATGATAAGTAGGTATTTTTAAAATTCTTTAAGTAGGTAATTTTAAAATTCTTTAAGTTGGCATTTTCTTTTTTAGGTCTTTTTAATCCCTAAGGCAAATTAGGTTTTGAAAATTAAATGAATTGAAACTGTGAAAAAAACTACATGTGCAGCGTTAAAAAAAAACATTTTATGTCATTATAGTTTCTTCAACCGTCCATGTGCAAAAATAATTTCTTAAAATACACTTATATCAGCTACAGTATAGACTGTGTTTATAAGTGTATTGGTATAAAAGCTATGAATACCGAAAGCACTATTGCAGGACCCTGATTATTGGCATCTGACCTGCTAGCAGCAATAAATTTTTTTTATATTAATTTACCTTACATTTGTTGTTATATGCAATATATACAGGACACATTATACTATACGTACTTTTTAAATCCTTTAAACATCACATCGTACAAAGCCCCCTTCATTTTTTTTACTTTTCGCCCTTTATTCAACAATTTTCCGCCCCTGCAGCGCTGCGGTGCCTTGTACCACTTCCACCACCCGGTAGGCACGGCCTTTAATACAGGGGGTCAACTAATTTAAAGAGAAAACACATATTTATTGTTCCTTAAATTTAAAAGTTGATATAAAAAAATACAGGGTGTCAAAGTAAAAAATAATTTATTTCAGTAATTTTCTTAGTTTAATTGTTTTTGTTAGTTATATAATAATAAAACTCTGTATCTAGAGATTTTTTGATATGAACTATTTGACCTACAAACTTTAAATTTCCTTAAAACGTCGCAACTATTTTGTACTACCCTGTATATACCATCTAAGTAAAACAGTAAACTCTCCCATGGTTTCTGCACAAAAAAATGTAGTTTTTGTGAGAACTTGTCTAAGCAACTGTTTTCGAGATATCGATGGGTTTTTGACAAAACATCGTAAGCGTCTATCATCAAGTTTCACAAAAAACATTTTTTCTTCTCATTGCATTATTGATATTATGAACAAAAACCAAGGACTCAAATAAAGACATGCACTAACGTATATACAAAAAAATCACCAAAGCAATGAGAAGAAAACATCGTTTTTTGTCAAATTCGTCAGTTGCTTACTATGTTTTGTCAAAAACCCATCGATATTGGGGTTTTATTGTTTAGTGCATCAAAAAAGTATATGAGAGAATAGATTAAATCATTCGAATATGATGTGTTGTAGTTATAGCTAATATTTTGTAATTAAAGATTTTTTTGTTGCACCAAACAATAAAATATCTTGAGAACGGTAGCTCACAAAGTACCTACACTTTTTTAAAGTAAAAGGCATATGTAAGTTAACTGGTTTAGTTAGATAGTACATACAAGGTATCACAAAAAATTGCGACAATTTAAAGAAAATTAAAGTATTGAAGGTACTCCCCTCTGGTTGACACATAAAAATTAAAAATCGGATTTAAATAGTTCATATCAAAATGCCTTTAGATACCGAGTTTTATTTCAATAATCATAATGCATCAAAAATAATAGAAACTAATTAAATATATTTTTCCACTATGACCTCCTTTATCTTAATTATTATCAACTTTTAAATGCAGGCATGTTTGGTTAAGTCTTGTAAGTAATTTTTGCCCTTATAAATATGTGCTTTCTCTGTGTACCTTTAATTAGCGGACACCCTGTATAACAATTACCTTTACAGTCAAAATTAGGTTTAAGTTAATTGTCGGCATATAACTGATGACACATGAAGTTAATAAATATGGTAGGCTATTAGTGCAACCGTTAAGACTAAATTGTATATCCTGTGGTAAAACTTATATAACTCTTTTACCTTTTATATAGTGTAATAAATAACTTTTGGTTTAAATATATTGGATTACTAATTTACTAGCTAATCGTTATACCAACAATTTATTATAATTTATTTATCTTATCATAAACTGCATAATACAAATATCCCAACTTATTTATATATTCGTCCATTTTTTTGCCTTGAAAACGTGTAGTTATTATTATTTTGTAAAATAGTGAGTAGCATGATGTGGTTTAATTTCTCATATATCTTAAATGTGGTAAGCATACATTAAAAATTTAATTTTTGTTTATGTAGTATTACTATTATTAATATTTAACTTATTTATATAGGACTTCTTTAAAGAGCATTAGTTACTAATACCACTTTTTTACCCAACTTCAAAAACGAGAAGGTTCTTAATTCGTTGCGTATGTTTTTTTTGTGTGTATGTTACGTGATTAGTCGGTCGATTGTGGACCGATTTTAAAAAATGTTTTTTTAGTTGAAAGATTGCACTTCCGCGGTGGTCCCATAAAAAACAAGTCAGGATCGCAAGAGAAAAAGGTACTGGACCTATTGTTTTCTCTCTGCTATACAGGGTGCTTCACAACTTATCCGACAAACTTTAAGGGCAATTCTACAAATTAAAAATATTTAAAAAAACTTCATATAAAATATTTCCTAAACGTCTTAGTTTTTAAACTACTGGATGTTAAAATTTAAAAAAAATGTTATTTTTTTATAATAACATTTATACCAATTTAGATATTTTGAAAAAATTTGGGAGACGCCTCCTATGCACCAAAAACACTTTTTGGCATACAAGAAAAAACATTTTTACCAGTGTCTTTTATAAGGGGTTTAATGTAAATATTTAACAAAAAAAATGGTACGGCGCTACACATTACTAAAATAAAAATATGTTTTAAAATTTTCTTTTAGTTTGACACAAATTTGATTTTCTTAGTTTTTTTCATTTGATGCACGGTTTTCGCGCAAATAAATAAAAACCATTTCTCGGCACGGTCATTTCGTATGGCAAAAAGTGTAATCAAATAAAAAAATAGTCAAGAGATATCAAACTTGTATCAAACTAAATGGGAATTTGAAAAAAATATTTTTATTTAGGAAAAATGCAGAGGCGGGCAGGGAACGACACTGGTAAAAAAATATCTCTTGTATGCCAAAAAATGTCTTATGGTGCATAGGAGACGTCTCTCGAATTTTTTCAAAATATCTAAATTAGTATAAAAGTTATTATAAAAAAACACAATTTTTCTTTTTAATTTTAACACCCTGTAGTTCAAAAACTAAGGCGCTTAGGACATATTTTATATGAAGTTTTTTTGTATTTTTATTTTGGAATTAGCCCTTAAAGTTTGTCGGATAAGTTGTGAAACACGCTGTATGCTCAATAATCAGGGATGTCGTCCATGAGTCAGGGGCGGATCCAGAGGGGGCACAGGGGCGCGCGCCCCCGGTAAGTTCTACAGAACACATGATAGTGGCCAGTTTGATCCTGAAACTTTTGAAAATGCAGAATTGTACAACTGTTTTTTAAACATTTGTTAACTTTTTTGTTAGTTCTTAGTTAGTTTAATTTAACCTTTTTTGTGTATGTTTTAATAAACATGTAGGTTTCTATACCATAAAAAAATATATTTGCGCCCCCTGAAATAAAGTTCTGAATCCGCCCCTGCTATGAGTACTAGCAAAGAAGATACTAGCAGCTGTTTATTTTGTGGTACTAGTGTCACCTATTGGTGTAACGTTAAATAAATAATATATTTTATACGAGGGCAAATTACAAATAGCTATTACATATTTTACCAAAATTTACTTTTTTACTGAATATAAAAATAATTAAAAAAAAATAATAAAAAAATGTCGGTTAATAACATCTGCGCTAAACTGCTTAATGCTTATAACTAAATACGCACAAGCTTTTTATACTTTATTATCATATGGTATTGTCCTTTTATTATTTTTAACTTTTTAGTAAGCTTTTTATTTTTTGAAGTCGGTTAAATTAAAAAGAAAAAAGTGTTGATTTTAAATATCTTATTTCTTCTGTATAAACCATAATGGAAATGTAATTTTATTTTAATATAAAGAGTGTTTCAAAACAAATGCAAAAATTTTAGATGTTCAAAATAAAGTCTACACTTTATTTTGAATATCTTTAAAAATGTTTCCCACACAACTGGAACAAGTTTCTTGAGTTTCTAGGTGAGTCCTAGATCGTTGCTCTTGATATATCTAAAGCTTTCGACCAAGTCTGGCATGACGCACTTCTTAATAAACTTCCCTCCTACGGTCTTCCAACCAAACTCTGCTCTTGGCTCTCCAGTTATCTTTCTAATCGACGTATATCAGTCATTGTTGATGTCCACTCTTTAAGCTTTCACGAAATTAATGCTGGGGTGCCTCAGGGTTCAGTACTAGCACCAATAGTTATTTTTTAATATGGTATAAAAAAAACTGAGACTTCAAACATAATATTGGTCATTATAGAGAATGTATGTAAATTTTCTTATTTTGTTTTGTAAATATCTGTGTCATCTATTCAAGCGTTTTTGGAAAATTTTAACTACACAATCTTTGTAAAAATCGTCCGCAAGCTTCTGATTTTATTACCTCATTATTTATTTACTCTGTAAAGCAGATGCTAAAGCTTGTATTTAACAGTTTTAATATGTGACCTTATTTTTTATTATATTTTAGAAGTATGCAGAACTATACGGTACATAATGGTAAACAGGGTAACTGAAAATTCGACCCGTTGTTTATAAGTGGTGATACTACAAGGTCATTTTTAACCGACTTTAAAAACGAGAAGGTTCTCAATTCGCCTGTATGTTTTTTTGTGTGTTCGTTAGGCGATCACTCCGGCGTTTGTAGACCGATTTTAAACATTCTTTTTTATTTAAAAGAGTGAACTTTCGGGGTGATCCGGTAATTTTATAAAAAAAAGTTAAGATTGCGAGAAAGAAAGGTACTATATCTATTTTTCCCTCTACTGTACGTTGTTCGTACGGCAAACAGCCTCTAGATAGGAAATATGCTCGATAATAAAAAAGCGCATTCAGAATTGACAACCTTGGGGCAAAATTATCCTTTTCATAAAACTTAAAGAGGTACTAGTAGTGTTTTTTAGACTACAGTAAAAATCAGAAGCACGTGTAATTTGATTGGTTAAAAGAGATACACACGATTATGCAAAACTGTCCCAATTGGTAGTCATGGTTAGTTCTGGTTAGTCTTTTTTCTTAATTCGGTTTAAATCAATTAAATTACATGGCTTGTGCATTTACTGTAGCCTGTGTTTACTAACCTTACTACTAATCAGAACTAACCAAAACTAGAGAAAAAGAAGTCGAGTAATAACATATTTATGTGCTTAACTATTTAAAGTTAATAAATAAATAAACAGAAGCCATTCATACTTTAATACCATAACATGGTATTATCAATTTTTTTATTTTTTACTTTTTAGTGGGTTTTAGTACTGTTTTGAAGTCGGTTTATGTGTTGATAAATGGTTAATTCAAATCAACGGTAAGTTGGCAGTCAGCTGATTTCAATATATCCACCATTTCAGAGTTTTTTTACAATCTTTTGATCTACTGATCAAAAATTATTTAAAAAACATCTAGTTATATTCTCGAAAATAATTAATACATGTTATCTGTAAATAAGTATTGTATTTAAATTACTGACTAATGTCAAATAAAAAAGTATTACGAATGACTTAATGGGTTACAGCAGATAAATAGATTTTTATAAAATTATAATCCCGTTCCGACGAGTTATAATTTATATTTATAATTTTATTCAAAATCGGTAAATACCGGGTGTTTCTTACAGCTACCACCCTATAACTTTTTACCTTTTAAGACCGAAAAATGAAATTGGGTTTATCGTTATTTGACATTATTGTGGAATGGTTAATTTATTTACTTGTTTTCTGTTACTTCCGGTTTAACCAAAAATGACTGCTACTTTCAAATTTTAAATGGCACCGCCAGTATATTTTGTCTTATTTCGATAGAATATGACATTCTGAATACAATGGCACCTTACATGTATATTTTAATTTTTTGACATTTCTGCCGTCAATTTTTCTGTTTATGTTAAGTTTACTAACAATAGTTTATTCGTTTTTTCTTTTTACGACTTCTCAGGCCGGAATCAAAATGCAAAATCCTATTTATGGTCATGACTGTTTTTTTTAATGGAACTAGGGTGGCTAGTTAGCATGTCCTAAATGAGCATTTTATTCCAAATAATTTGGTATCACATAGGCGGTATTTCGGAAAAGGTTTGTATCCAAAAAGCATGTTATAAAAAATTTTAAACTAACCATTATACTACATCGATGTTAATAATAACATCGATTTATGACAACATCATGAATTTATTATATGTTCTGCAGACAAAGTCTTACTAGAAATGCCGCCTTTGTGGCACAAAATTATTCAGAATAAAATATTCTTTAGGATATGCTAACGAGTCACTCTCCTTTCATTTGAAAAAAGGAGTTTTGACCATAAATAGGATTTTGCAAACTAAAAAGTCGTAAAATACAAAAGACAATTAAATTCATTTTTTTATGTCTACCTAACTTTAAATAAACCGTTTTAGCTTAATCATGGCACTCTAAATGGGAATTTAAAAAAATAAGAGCATAAATGTTAAAGAATCACGTGTTTAGTGTCATTGTATTTAAAATGTCATATTTTGTTCAAATAGGATCAAATATACCGGTGGTGCTATTTAAAATTTAAAACTAGCAGCCGTTTCCAGGAAAACCAAATGTAATAAAAAATAGGTAAATAGATCAAACAATCCACAATTATATCAAATAACGATATACTAAATTTCATTTTTCTATCCTAAAAGTAAAAAAGTTATAGGGGGAACCACCTGTGAGAAACACCTGGTATAATTAAGGAAATGCCAAAGAAAAATTAAATAAACCAGGCTATCCATTTTTTTTTGTGTTATGCAGGTTTTACTTTAGGCTATGTAAGCAGTGGCGTAGCTAAAGCAGCAAAGGCCCTGGGGCAAAAAAATAAATTGGGGCCCCTAAAAATGTTTGAGGACAACGCCTTAGTACTTTTTACTCTTTTTCAGTTTTTTCTTTATGTATCTTTATTCAGGGCAAAAAAAGGTCCTCTTTTTTTTCTCCTATTTCTCTTTTTTTTCTCCTTAAGTATTTTTTTACTTACCCCAAGGCTCTTTTAACCTTCAAGGGACCCCTAAGCTTAGGGGCCCTAGAGCACTGCCCCACCCCCATCGTAGCTACGCCACTGTATGTAAGTAATATGGGTAGTCTATTTCCATCTTTTTTATAAATTTTAATTACAGTGTGTATACGTAAGTTGGCGTCATAAGGGAACCTTTTTTATTATTAATTAAAAAAAGTTATTCCGTATAAAAATTTCTGCATGGTCCAAAACCTAAAAAGCAACCATCAAATATCAAATTGTATCAGTCATCCACACGGTTTGACCAAAAATGTAATTTTTACTTAAGAGTAAATACCTCTATTTTTACTAAGAACAAAAATTTTTATTAAGAAAAGACGTTTAGATTAAAAAATTACTTTTAAGGTGCAATTTTATTTAATTACAAAGAAAATATAATTTTATTTTTTTCTGCTATAATGGTGAAAATATAGGTTTATTATTAGTGCACAATATTTCATGATTATAAATGTCAGAAGAAAGTTTTAAATAAACATTTTAAATTTATTGTTATTAAAACAAAAAGAATGTACAATGCACTAATGTACAAATAAAATTTTCTCGATTTTCCGCAAAAAGAAATTAAAAAAAGATTTTTGGAAATAAACAAAATTGCATATTAAAGTAACTTTTAATTCGAAATATTTTATATTTATAACAATATGCGATATTAGCAAAAATACAGTTTTGAGCAAAACTTACACCTTTGGCTGATGATTGTATTTTAGGTTTGGTACCAGGCAGAACTTTTTATGAATAACTTTTTTTCGTAAAATCATTTTTTTTTTGTAAAATAATATTACTCCAGCGCTTTTGGGTTTTTAAGATACAAAATTAAACCATATTGTCATTTTTATACCACGATATCTCCGTCATGATCATGGTTGACTTTTGACACCATGTTTATACGACAAACTACACTAATCTCTTCTACCCGAAAACAAAATAAACTTTTAAATAAGCAATAAATAGTTGAAATTTTACACATAAAGCAATGCATCTAAAAGATAATCGCAAAACTAAGAAGCAAAGTCCGCCAACGGCAAGAATCTTCTTACCATACATTCCGAGGGTATCGGATAGAATAAGTCGCCTACTAGAAAAGGTCAATATTAAAACTATTTACAAACCTACAAAAACAGTGAAAAAGTGTTTAAGATCGTCCAAGGACAAAAGGGACCCCTTGGCGTGCCCAGGAGTTTATCGGATACCGTGTACATGTGGCAGTGTGTATATCGGAACGACCAAGAGATCGATCAACACAAAAATTAAAGGACATAAAGCTAACTGCCGCCTGGGACAGACTGACAAATTAGCCGAAGCAGAGCACACTTTTTCAGGCACAGAGCACCACATAAAATTTGAAAATACCCAGGTTCTCGCTAATACCCCATCCTACCATGCCAGACTGTACAGGATGTCCCATTTTGGTTGTCCCTTATGGGAAACTTGGAAACCATAAGAGATATTAAAAATCTGATACCCCATCCTCGAGCTCTTTTTGGAGAAAACATTTATGGTAAAAACAGATCATCGCTATAGCGAAGCGTTTCAGAGATACAGGGTGATTCTCGATTTTTTCACTTTTTGAAAAGGTCCTGTAGCTTTGTTGTTATTACAGATACGAGAAAACTAATTGCACATTATACAGACACTTTTTTCCGTAGAATCCAGTGGCGTAGCCAAAAATTTTTTTATTTGGGACACCCTATAAATGATTAGGTAATTAAATTGCTTGTTTTTTCTGATTAAAATAATATATCATAGTAGGTGGTTTAATAAATTTTTTACGTCAAATATTGGAAACATTCTGATTTTAAAGACGCATTGCGGCTTCTATCTTTTTTTCATATTATTGTTTTAAAAGGAATCTGTCATCCCTTAGTTCAGGAGACATTTCCGTAGAAAAAAAACAAAAAATTAGTTTACAACAACAATAATAAACAAGTTATATTAATTAAACTTAAAAATTTATCAAGTTTTTTTTATTTTTGATTTTTTTATTTTTAATGAATTCTCCATGTCAACTTTACCAATAGAGCAAAAAAACAAAAAAATTAAAGTCCAAAAAACAAAAATTTTTGACACACCCTGTATAACTTTGATTTTTATTTTTTATACAACATTATCATACTAATACAGTACCAAAATTTTTTGCTTCAAATTCATAAATAAGGAAGCTATGAATTTTTAAATTTAAACATAAAAATACTTATTTTTAATTTTTGGGACACACTGTATCATATATATATATATATATATATATATATATATATATATATATATATATATATATATATAATATATATATATATATATATATATATATATATATATATATATATATATATAATAATATTCTTCCTTATCATATATATTATCCACCATAATTTCATCCTTATATATTCATAAATAAAATTGTAGGGAATTTTTAAAGTTAAAAATAAAAAAAATCATTTTAATTTTGAGACACCCTGTATCATTTTTTATATATAATAATATTTCTCACCATCACATTTATCAAATACCAAAATTTCATCCCTTTATTTTCATAAATAAAATTGTAGGAAATTTTTAAATTTTAAAATAAAATAAAAAATTTTAATTTTTTGAGACACCGTGTATCATTTTATTGTGCGTATTAATAATCTTCTACATCATATATATAATTTACCAAAATTTCATACTTATATATTTATAAACAAAGTGGTAGGAAATTTTTTAATTTTAAAATAAAAAAATGCATCTTTAAAATCATAATTTTTCCAATATTTGACGTAAAAAAATTATTAAACCACCTACTATGATATATTATTTTAATCAGAAAAAAACAAGCAATTTAATTACCTTATCATTTATAGGGTGTCCCTAATAAAAAACATGTTTGGGTCATATGTCAAAAATGACAGCTCAAAAATTTTTTTGGTTACGCCACTGGATTCTACGGAAAAAGTGTCTTTATAATGTGCAATTAGTTTTCTCGTATCTGTAATAACAACCAAGCTACAGGGCCTTTTCAAAAAGTGAAAAATCGAGAATCACCCTGTATCTCTGAAACGCTTCGCGATAGCGATGATCTGTTTTTACCATAAATTTTTTCTCCAAAAAAGAGCTCGAGGATGGGGTATCAGATTTTTAATATCTCTTATGGTTTCCAAGTTTCCCATAAGGGACAACCAAAATGGGACACCCTGTACAGGGAAGCCATAGAGATACACAAACATACCAACAACTTCAACAAAACAGAAGAATCAATGAAGGTCGTCAATAAAACGTGGATACCAATTCTTAAAACCACAAAAATAGCACCACGGCAGGAACAAAAACTGCGCAACAACCATCCGGAACAGGCCCCGTCCACCCAACTTGCCTATAAATAAGGACTTGCTGCGTCCGCGCCGGGACACAGTAGTACGCAAGTAGTCTACTAGGAATCTTCTGAGGATGCCAACCACTCGCGCTGGCGAAACGTCAAGGATACCAAATCTACAACGACGGCCGAATGGCCCAAAAACTTAAGTTTAGTAGTAAAATTTTACAATTTTTTTAATGCAAGACTACAACAAAACAAAAATTATGATTTGATTTGAGATAGAGGATTAAATTTTGTAACTTACATTTTTTGGAGAAAGGGAAAACTTTTTCCAAGTTCCAAAATAAAAGTTTTTGTATCCAAGTTTTCCTTCTGGTATATATTATTTGATGTAGGTCCCTGTTCTCAGTTTTTGGATAAAACAATTTTAAAATCTTAGTTGCGCTCTGCAAACTTCAAATATTGTTTGTGGTACGGTAAAATTAAGTAACAATAAAACAGGTAGCGCTATCCCAAACATTTCTAGGAATTTCAACATTTGTACCTTTAAATGAATTAACTGTAAGGGAAATGACAAATGTACTGGTTAATTACTCACATAATAATTAAATAATATGTTTGTTTACAAAATATCTTTATGTTGGTTAAATTTAATTATACCAGGCAATGTACCGGATGCCCACGAAATTACTGAAGATATGTTCTATATTGGTTCACGGATTCATTTAATAGGTGTTATTTTTTTTTCTTTTTGTCGGATTAAAAAAATAAAAAATCTAAAGAAATTAAATTATGTAAATGAAAAACTCAAAATCGACGTTTCGGTGGCAAGTCTGCCACCGTTATCAAGATAAAATTAAATTAAAATAAAATAAATAATAATAATTAACTATTATTTAGGATTAAAAATTAATATTTTTTAAAAAATAATTCTACAGACAATTTCAAGAAAATACATGTACCACATTTTATACCCATTCTAATTAGTTTTAAAAAATGGCGTCCAAATATGTCATGTTAACCACCATTTTTATCGATTTGTTAAAAATCCAATGACGGTAAAAAGATTTTTTAAAGATATGTAATGAACCTTCTATCCTATTACCCTTAAAATTCAATTTCCGGGTTTACCCGATTTGCCACAGAAATTGACTCGGTAATAAAGAACTTTAATAATTCAAATGGAAGCAACTACCTTAAGCCCTAAACTTAAACTTGACACTTACTTTCAATCTTTTTAGTTATATCCTATCTCATAACCTCCTAGTTTTTAGGTTATTAATGGTGAAACGTTAAAAAATATATTTTCTTCGCTATTTTAAGGCAGCCTAGCGTTTTACTATTATTATCTTGAAAGCTATTAGGAATAAAAATAGGACATAATTAAAAGTTTGGAAAATAAATTTTAAGTATTTATTTAAGGCTATTTAAGGCCATTTGAATTATTGAAGTTCTTTACTGCCAAAATTCAATTTATGTGGCACTTTGGTAAAACCGGAAATAGTATTTTCACGGTGATAGGATATAAAGTTCATTAACTATATGTAACAAATCGCACTAGCCCTTTTCTACCATCTATACATTTGTTTTTACCAAATTAATAAAAATGGCGGTTTACATGAACTTACTTTTCGAACGCCATTTTCTTAAAAACTAATAACAAGAGATATAACATGTGATACGTGTATTTTAGAAATTGCCTGTAGATTGAATTTTTATTTAAATATCCAGGGTGTTTTTTAACTACGGTACGAAACTTAAGAGGGTGATTTCTCATGTCTTTTTATAATAAAAGTTTCCATAAACATAATTATGTCCGGACTTATTTCTGAGATACAAGGCGGTCAAGTTAAAAAATTATATTTATTTTTTTAAATCTTAAAAACGCTTGAACCGATTTGCATAAAATTTGGTACACATACATTTGGTAATAAAAAGCCTTTAAAGCTCTACCAAGTTTAAAATTATTGGATCCAGTGGCGTCTTACCACATCTAATATTATTAAGAAAAAAATACGGCACTGACGTTTTATAAAGTTTTACATTTTTTTTCCGGTTAAACAATTAAAAATACAACTTTTTAGCTTTTCATATTTTTTCGTATCTCGCTTTATTTTTGAGATTTTTTTAAGTGATACTAAACAGTATCCATAAACAGCATAAAATAAAATCCTAAATCAAAAAATAAATAATTTTGACGATATTAAATAAGAAAATGACGATTTCCGATAAAATACACCACTTTTTATTTATTTTAAGGAAAGTAATAATTGTTTATTTTTGTTTTTTTATGTTGTCTACAGGTACTATTTAGAAAATAATTAAAGTGGCTTAAATTTTTTCTCGAAAAAGAAGCTAGATACAAAAAAATTAAGAGACTAAAAAGTTGCGCTTTTCATAGCCTAATCGTAAAAAAATATACAAATTTTGTAAAAAGTCAAAGTCAAAGAGTACTGTTTTTCTCAATAATATTGGCTGTGGTACCCACTAAGACGCCACTGGACTAAATAATCCTAATCTAGGTAGAGCTTCATAAGCGCCTTATTACATTTAACGGAAGTACTATATCTCTTTAAAACGGTTAAATGGTTTTTAGGATATTTACAAAATAAAAATTAACGCTTTGTCTCTCAGAAAGTCCGGACATATGTTTATAAAAACTTTCTTTTATAAAAGGACTCTGTAAAGGGTGTTCCATTTAAAGTAGCTACATTGAAAGCACTTCCGGTTAAACCGGTTTAAATTGGTTGTAAGGCTAAGCCCCTGCATGCTCGATGCTCGATACAGCCATAAACAAAGCGAGCGCGTCGGCGCCGCTGTTAGTTGTGGGGAGAAAGCAAAGAGAACGGGCGAGGAAACATTGCATTCTGTTTCAGTCGAACCCATGTGATTTAGTAATCTCCCTTCTTCTTCGCCAATACGTTTTCCTTTACCATTTTTGCAGTCCCACTTTTTCGTGCCATAGCGGTAGACGAAAACCAGACAGGCGCGTCTCGCGGTGCGTAGCTGTCGATCACAGGGTTGCCAACTTGGTAGTTTTAGCCCTGAATTTCAGGGTAAAATTAAAGTAATAATAGTAATAAAAATGTTATTAAACTCTATTTCCTTTATTATTGTGATTTTAAAATGTAATTGTATAATGTATATTTAATTTTTAAAATTTAGGAACTTTCAAGAAAAATAAAAATATTAATTTGGAGCATTTTAAACTATTTTTGGGAACAGAATTTTTTTCGGAGTCGGGTCGACTAGAATGCTTCGTAATTTATTTTTACTGGCAAGCTGTTTGTTGTGTTGCAAACTCCTGGTAATCTTTCTAAATTTAGAATTTATTTAAGTTTTCGTCAATATAATTGACAAAGAGTACAAAGTATTAAGTGGTACTATGCTGGTAATACAGCGGAAAAAATATTTAGGAAGTTTGCATTATTTAAAGAAGATCCTTTACCAGTAGAAAGTACAATTTTTGAAATTATTATAAAAGTTTGAAACCATCGGCTGTTAATGAAATTGTAGGAAGTGCATGTGTAATGATGAGGTACAACTTGCACCTTCATTAACTAAGGATCGGTAAGTCTGTGATACTGCTGCTTGCAGTTTAGCCGAAATTAATTTTCATTGTAATAGTACCAAAATTTATGAGGAACTTGATACTGAAGCCCAAACAGTTAGAAATATTCTGAATCAAAACAGATACCACAACTATAAATTGCAAACAAGTCAAGAGGTTTTTCCTAACTACCATGAAAATGTATGTTTATATATTTTTTATATTTCCTTTGTTTTTTTTTGGAAGTTATGTTTAGAACCAAATGGCACAAAAAATATGCTTCCAACTTTACAAGGATTAATTGCATTTAAATTATTAAATATGATACTTAAATATTTAATATTTACGTAAAAATTGCATCAAAAAATATAACAAGAAGTTGCACTTCCCATGCATCTATCTACCATACTATTGCAGAATTGAGTATGAATACCAGAACGCTGCAAGCTCGCGGCGGTCCGGATAGGGAGTACGTTTGGATGTAAGCAAAGAGAACGGGAAAAAGTTGTGCGTTAGACAACATTGCAGCGTCTGTTTCAGTCGAACCTATGTAAGTCAGATTCGTTCTCTGTCTAAGCTCTATCTGTTGCCATGGCGATTGGCGATGCTATCTACTTTACAGCACCGAGCTGGTACGACGCGAAGCTTGGGTGTAGATTATTTGCTGGCAACACTGTTGAATGGGGTGATCTTTGTGGAGAATTGTACAGGGTGTCCCATTTTGGTTGTCCCTTATGGGAAACTTGGAAACCATAAGAGATATTACAAATCTGATACCCCATCCTCGAGCTCTTTTTTGGAGAAAACATTTATGGTAAAAACAGATCATTGCTATCGCGAAGCGTTTCAGAGATACAGGGTGATTCTCGATTTTTTCACTTTTTGAAAAGGCCCTGTAGCTTTGTTGTTATTACAGATACGAGAAAACTAATTGCACATTATAAAGACACTTTTTTCCGTAGAATCCAGTGGCGTAGCCAAAAAATTTTTTGAGCTGTCATTTTTGACATATGACCCAAACATGTTTTTTTTTAATAGGGACACCCTATAAATGATTAGGTAATTAAATTGCTTGTTTTTTTCTGATTAAAATAATATATCATAGTAGGTGGTTTAATAAATTTTTACGTCAAATATTGGAAAAATTATGATTTTAAAGACGCATTTTTTTATTTTAAAATTTAAAATTTCCTACCACTTTATTTATAAATATATAAGTATGAAATTTTGGTAAATAATATATATGATGTAGAAGATTATTAATACGCATAATAAAATGATACACGGTGTCTCAAAAAATTAAAATAATTTTTTTATTTTAAAATTTAAAATTTCCTACAATTTTATTTATGAAAATAAAGGGATGAAAATTTGGTATTTGATAAATGTGATGATGAGAAATATTATTATACATAAAAAATGATACAGGGTGTCTCAAAAATTAAAATGATTTTTTTTTATTTTTAACTTTAAAAATTTCCTACAATTTTATTTATGAATATATAAGGATGAAATTATGGTGGATAATATATATGATAAGGAAGAATTTTATTATATATATATATAAATGATACAGTGTGTCCCAAAAATTAAAAACAATTATTTTTATGTTTAAATTTAAAAATTCATAGCGTCCTTATTTATGAATTTGAAGCAAAAAATTTTGGTACTGTATTAGTATGATAATGTTGTATAAAAAAATAAAAATCAAAGTTATACAGGGTGTGTCAAAAATTTTTCGAATTTTTTTTGGACTTTAATTTTTTTTGTTTTTTTGCTCTATTGGTAAAGTTGACATGGAGAATTCATAAAAAATAAAAAAATTAAAAATTAAAAAAAACTTGATTAATTTTTAAGTTTAATTAATATAACTTGTTTATTATTGTTGTTGTAAACTAATTTTTGTTTTTTCTACGGAAATGTCTCCTGAGCTAAGGGATGACAGATTCCTTTTAAAACAAAAATATAAAACAATTTTAAAAACAGATAGAAGCCGCAATGCGTCTTTAAAATCATAATTTTTCCAATATTTGACGTAAAAATTTATTAAACCACCTACTATGATATATTATTTTAATCAGAAAAAAACAAGCAATTTAATTACCTAATCATTTATAGGGTGTCCCTAATAAAAAAAAACATGTTTGGGTCATATGTCAAAAATGACAGCTCAAAAAATTTTTGGCTACGCCACTGGATTCTACGGAAAAAAGTGTCTTTATAATGTGCAATTAGTTTTCTCGTATCTGTAATAACAACAAAGCTCCAGGACCTTTTCAAAAAGTGAAAAAATCGAGAATCACCCTGTATCTCTGAAACGCTTCGCGATAGCGATGATCTGTTTTACCATAAATGTTTTCTCCAAAAAAGAGCTCGAGGATGGGGTATCAGATTTTTAATATCTCTTATGGTTTCCAAGTTTCCCATAAGGGACAACCAAAATGGGACACCCTGTACAGTTAAAAATTCCACCAAAAATAGCTAAATTGTTATACTTAGCGCCATCTTATAGAGTATTTGGGCCCTAAAACAACGTTCTATCTCAGAATCAATCTGTATGATATTTTTTCTGTGTTATTACTGTCTTATCAATTTATTTGAATCTCTGTACTTATTATTTAATTTTTATTAATTATGTTATAATTTTCTTGTTAATTGTTAAATATGCAAAGAGAAAAGTAACAACCGAACATTTTATTGGGTTTCATTGTTTGTTTATCCAAAGATATTGGATTACAAGCTAAATTTATTTTGTTTATTCTTTCTCTAACTGATAATTAGTTCAGCTGCTTAATAAATTACCAACCGATCATTAAATTTGGGTTGCATTGTTTGTTTGTGCCTGAAAAGGATTTAAATTATCAATTTAAATTAAATCATACTGAATTAGCTCAGCTGCTTAAATTTATTTAACAACCGATCATTAAAATTTGAGTTACAATTTTTGTTGTGCCTGTAAAGGACTTCATTTATCCATTTAAGTAACACCACACTGAGATTGTTCAGCTGCTTAATTTTCTCTTTAAACATTTTAATATTTAAAATAAGTTTCAATTTTTGTTTGTACCTTTAAAGGGACTTCATACGGCGCGCTTGTGGCGGCTTCGGTTGTATCGGCGAGCGTCGATCTCCGGAGTTAAGCAGTGGAATGCGCGCCCATAATTTGGATGGGTGTCCGGTGACAGCGGTGTTTTGGGCAACGGCACACGGTGTTTCTGCTCGGGGATGCGGACCGAGCAACAACCATCAAGTTATGGAATGAATGGTGTGTGAATGAGAAGGAGTAGGGGTCAAGGTACAATAAGCCTTCAGGCTGCAGTGCACCACCTAGGGGGCCGTCGTCGGACCTAGGTGGGATGACCCCGAAAGGGTGAAAAAAAAAAAAAAAAAGGGACTTCATTTATAAATCCAACTTACACATACTGGCGCTAGGTCAGCTGTTTATCTTATTTTTGTTGTGTCC